>JAACNH010001861.1:0-54119 GCA_019447015.1 Hymenochirus boettgeri
AGTGTCTGACACTGTAAAGTAGAAGATTAAAGAGAACCATGACCAGCTGGAGCGTGGCTGAAATGCTACGGTTAAGGTTCTGACACACCTTCTGTCCTTATCAATGGTAATGTTTGCACCATCCAGATACGTTGGATATTTAAGCAAGAATGTAGCTTGAGGTGGTGGCAGGCTTACAAATGATTTGGCCAAACATCTTTTATTCTAAATAAGTAGTAGGGATTTCGAATGTATTGTACTACCATGTTTTTATGCGTCATAACAATTGAAACTTTATAATGTGTATTCAAATCTAAAATAATCAAGTTTTGCCACACCCAGCAAAGAAGCTACGCCCCACACCAAAGCAACTCCACTTTGGCGGCACGTCCACTTGCCGCGGCTCGCTACACTCGCCTATAGGCGCCATTCAAAAGTTTTTCTGGTGCCAAAAAACCCTAGGGACACCCCTGCTTAAATATGCCACTTCAAGGGTCCCTACAATACAAAAAAAATCAAATATTATCAGATTATGAAGTTTTTCAATGCAAATTTTAAAACAAAATGGTAGAGTCCTGAATTGAGTTGAATCCCCGTCTGTTAACTGGTGTGGGGTGGGGTAGTGGATGTGGTCAGGTTACAGGTCTGTTTAATTTTGGGCTGTAAAGAAACCAACCAGCAAAGTGGATGCTTAAAGAACCCACCGGCAAAATGGGTACAAATCTGAACATTAAGACAAGTCTGGGTACAAGTCTGAGCATTTTCTCGCAAGCAGAGGGGCCGGTAAAGTTTGGGGAGCTTTCTAATAAAATAAATATAGCGGTTGGGGCTGGGGGACAGGGGATTGATATCAACAAAATTCATTTCAAGGGTGGACATACCCTTTAAAACCATATGCTACTTATATGTGTCTCCTTGTTCGCTGGGCCTTATGGTGAGAGAGATGGCCGAACTTCTGAAAATCTGCGAATCCGCCATTAAAATCAATGGGGGGAAAAACGGAAATTTCTGCATTAAATAATGGTTTATAGCAGTGGTAACTTACTGTAAATGGCTATGGGAACCAGGTAAATGGTCCAGAGAACACACCTCATGGGAAGAACAGCAAAAATATGGAAGTACACACTGCGCGCTTCTGGCTCCGCTGGCTGTTTTTCGAAAATCCTCAAATGTTCTTGTAATAAACGGCTGGGAGGCCGGGGTCCTTATGAGTACTCTTAGGAGGAGGTGGATAGTCTGGAAAATGCTGGACACAGAGGCTGCTGGGAACAGAAGGCTGAATACTGGAACAAGGTGCTGCTGGGAACTGTAGGCTGAATACTGGAGCAAGGTGCTGCTGGGAACTGTAGGCTGGATACCGGAACAAGGTGCTGCTGGGACTGTAGGCTGAATACCGAACAAGGTGCTGCTGGGAACTGTAGCTGAATACCGGAACAAGGTGCTGCTGGGAACTGTAGGCTGAATACCGGAACAAGGTGCTGCTGGGAACTGTAGCTGAATACCGGAACAAGGTGCTGCTGGGAACTGTAGGCTGGATACCGAAACAAGGTGCTGCTGGGAACTGTAGGCTGAATACTGGAACAAGGTGTTGCTGGGAAACTGTACGCTGGATACTGGAACTCAGATGCTGGAGTAGAAGTACTGGAACAAGCAAGGTAAGTAGGCACAGGAACAGGTTAGGTAAGTGGTCACAGGAGCAGGCAAGGGAGGAATAGTCTCTGGAGCGGGAAGGTAAGTAGTTGTGCAGGAGAGGAAAGGATCCAAGGCAGGTGAGTACAAGGAGCCGGGGAGGTAGCTAACGCTACTATCAGGCACTGGGTCCAGGAGGACGCCGTTTTTTGAATTCTTGCGCCGCCCGGCGTTGTCGGCGTCATGATGTCTAACGACGACGCCCACCGGAAGTGCAGTGCGGCTTGGGACCGAGCGGCAGGTGTAAGTTCATGCAGTTCAGTTCTTGACCAGTCTTCTTTCTTCTTAGCCGGCGACACCAACTCTGCTGATGTTGCTGACAGACCGGGCGATGTCACTCGCGGCCGCCAGTAAAGAAGTGCCACACGGCACACTGAGAGCAGGTGAATATAGGGTTACAACCTGTTTGTCTATTGACATGACAGACCCAACGTTTTGTGGGCACTAAGCCCCCTTCCTGGTCTGAGCCTGTTTTGCCCATGCTTCAGGTATGTGGGGATTGGGACCCTGGGAGCCCCCAGGCTGGATGGTTGAGCCCCACTGTGGAATGTTGTCCTGGAGGGGTAGGCCTGGTGTGTGCCTCCAGAGGGCTGCATCATTATTATCTGGGCTTGGAATGAGAGGATTCAGATGTGCTGGTAGTGTGGGAGCAATGAGGCCTAGGCCCAGTGTAGAGTGTGAAAGTCTGTTATACTGTAGACCCCTTAATGCACAGATATATTGCCAACTGTTTACCCCTGCACATTGTGAACCATATTTCCAATGCCAGGCTGCTGGCAATATAGTGTGGGGGAAAGCACAGGAAGGCACATTTGTTTGTAGCAAGGGTCAGTCATCTTCCATCAACCCTGCCCCCCACCCCACCCCCTTGCCCTCATTACTTTCTCTGAGGCAGGCTTTCCTCTGTCCTGAGACTTCTGACTGACCTGGGGATGAACTTCCGATTGCAGCCAGAGGCTTTTATTCCTCAACAAACCGCTGCGGCTGCTCCATGTTCCAGTATCTCTCAGTGACAATTTTTCTGCGAGCACACCAGCCCTGTGCATGGGCGTGCCACCCGTATCTCCTGTAGAAGGCGTGCATGCGCAAGCCGCAGACCACAGCTAGCAGAAATCAGCAAATCGCAATAATTGGTTGCCTGTGGCCGGCCCCCAGGTACACCGAGCCCGGTTGCAAGTGTGACCGTGGCGACCCCCGTACTACGCCACTGCTATAAAGTCTGCAGCAGCTTTTACCTCGCATTTTAGAACTGTTCTCCTCGTATATTAGCTGATCTCATCCTCCCGCCTCCTTCCTTCACCTTCAGTTCATTTGTAACATTGTATCCAAGTAGAGGAGCTGAGTTCAGGCTCTCTACTCACTACTGTTGCAAATTACAGCTGAACAAGGAGAGCAGATCTAACACAGCAAGTTAAAGCTGACAGGGAGATGGTTGAGAGAACACTGGGCACCCTGGTTTTAACATAGGGGCCTAGCACTTTATCTAGGTGGCTTATGTCAACAATGGCCCTGCCCCTGTGTACAGACAGACATGGACACTCTCCCTCTGTCTACATTGTAATGTTCAGTATTTGGTATTAAATATAAATTTACCCCCGTGTCTGTCTGGGATGTCTCCTTCCTGCCAGATTAAAACTTCTGTCAGTCTGAACCTTTGAAGCTTGAGGCCGGACACACAGATTGGCTGAAGAAATAAAGACGATGGCGATACCAGTAACCAAGGAGGTGCCAAGGAGCTAATAGCAACCGATTAAAGATGAGCAGCCAATCAGATTGAAGCAAAGCGTGTCTTTTTGGCATTGTTCTATCTGTGTGAGACTGTGACCTGTCTGGGTGTGAGTGTGTCTTGTGTGGCAGACTGCATCTGTGTGGTGAGACTAAGACGTGAGACCTGTCTGGGTGTGAGAGATTGTCTGTGTGAGACTGTGTCTATCATTATGAGACTGAAACATTCAGAGGATGCCTATTAAAACACACATGCAGCAAGACTGAGGCAGCAATAATGCGGTTTAATGCAATCAGTGCAGCCCTGCTACCTACATTTATTAAGAGCATTTACAGGTGATCTGGAAATCCTAATTGCTGTCCTCCCATTGGTTGGCCCATCTGGTCTGACTACACCCCCTTCACTAGCCAGAAATAGAGGGGCTAGACTATAACAGGGAGATGCAAATACATTTGTGATGGATTTTGTGCTAGTTCTTTACAACAAGCCCCATAAAATTTTGCAGCTTACTGGTCGCAAGGTGTTTTATACAAGAGAACGAGTACTGGTAAGTTGTGTAGTGACATTTATTGTATCTCCTGTGAGTGTTCGAACTACCAGCTGTTCCTCCAGGAATCCTCACGCTGGTTCTTTTGTTCATTGGTCCTCCTTTAGGCTGAGGCAACACTACAATGCACCAAATCCGACCAAAATGGCGAGCATTATCACATGTGACTGCGTGTGCGTTGTTACGCGTTTGCGCATGCGTTTTTGTTATTTAACATTACAAAACACATGCATTTGTGTAAAAAAATGGTGCACACAAACGCACGCACAATCACATGCGCATGCGCATGCGCATTGGAAATCGCTGGATTTTTCGCCTCCTGAAATTTCAATTTTAACCAATTCTCGCGCAATCACATAGTAAAACGTGTTCACAAACGAGCAAAAAACACGTTAGTGTTGCCTAGCCCTTAAAGTTAATAGCTAGGCCACACTGAGGCGTTTTTCTCGCGTCTTGCTTGCGATTGCGCATGTGATTTTGTTAGAATGAAATGCAAAAGTACACGTGATTTTTTGATGTGTATTCGTTTCCGTTTTGCGAGCAGCATTTTTTTACGTAAAACGCATGTTTCTATAATGTTTAAATGTAAAATCAGATGCACAAATTCGGAACAACGTGCGACCAATGTACCAGAATCGCACACAACAATCACGTGCAATAACGTGCATGATTTATGCACTCACTTTGGGGCATTGTAGTGGGGCCTCAGCCTAAACCTAAATAAAAAAGCCAAATGTTTAGTTTGATTAAAAATGAGAATTTTCCATGTTGCAGCTCTTGATAGACACAGTAGCTCTGTGTACACAAACTAATTCAGTATTAAACCAACACTAAACTATTATATTATAGTATGTATTTGAGGTTAAATAAAATACGCCCATCCAGTCCAATCTACTCAGCAATACCACATTTCCTTTCCTGCCTAACAGCTGATCCAGAGGAAGGCAAAACCACCAGAATTATAAGGGGAAAAATCCTTCCTGACTCCAAGTAGCAATTGGAAATATCCCGGGATCAACTCTACTTTATGTACCAGTAACCTGCAACATTCCTTATTTTCAGAAACTCATCCAGCTTTTTTTGAAACTATGCAATGAACCTGCCGTCACCATGTCAATAGGGACAGTTACATAATTTTACTGTTTTCACACCCATCCTTCTTACTGATAGCTGTACTTAAAATATAAAGATGGTGTTTTTTTGCCCTATTACCCTTTCATAAACTACTTTTAGTGTCTTGACTCTTGATGGCTTCCTCCTCCACATGCCATCTCACATTTTTAGCACTGCCCCCATGAGATTTCCAACTCTCCACCATCCATTGGTCACTGAACAGCGTGGCTGTTTTCGCGCGTGCGCACATCCCATGCGGTGACGTTAGGTGTGCGTGCCCCAGTGATCTCATGATGAGCGGCAGATATAACAGCCAAATCCTGCAAGATTTGCTGTATTATATCTGCCACACACATTGACATCACCTTGTGTGTAAAACAGCCACGCTATTCTTTGACCAGTGGGAGATTTGAAAATCTGTGGGGGCAGTGATAAAATATGATTACAGTGGAGAGGAAGCCAGCAAGATTCAAGCATTAAAGGCAGGGTATGGGATGGTAATAGCGAGGGTCCCGCTGACATGCTCTGTTGTATGAACAATGCCCCAGATAGTTTAATGTATGACCCGTTAATTTACTTATACACATAATACATATCCCCAGGCAAGCACCTTGTCTCTTCTTTTTTTTTTCTCTTCTCACCTTTAAACAGTAAAGGTATTATTGCACCTAACTGGCACAACCTCTGCCAGAAAAAGGAGAAGTGGGGGGCAATATTTATCATTAAAGGGAAAGTTCAATGTAAATATAAATTTATAAAAATTATTGGTTTGTATTATGCATCCCTACCTATTCTACATATTCGCTCCTGTTTTGAAAAATCAGTTGATTCATACCCTTGGGTTCCCTGCTGTTGACAATAGTGACTTACATTTCAGGTTCCAACGGTCCTTCTTCTTCCCAGGATGCACCACTCCTTTGAATGTTCTTAACAGTAATTTCTACTGATGGCTGTTGGATGGGTCAAATATGCTCAATCTCTACTGAGCAACTGAATCAACCAGGCGCTGGGTCAAGGGCAAGACCATAACGGTCTCTACTAGGGGGTCCGCAAACAGGAAGTCAGTATTTCAGTTGCAAGTCAGTATTCAGTTGCATTTCTTTTACACAGACATAATTTGAATGGGCAGGTTAAGCTCATTAGGATTGAAAATTACTGCTCTTTTTTCTTAAAAGCATATGTATTTTTAAGAACTTTCGCTTTAATATCTAGTTAGAAATATATGTAATGAAGTGGTAGGGTTGGGGCAATTAAAAACAAGTGACCATTTAAAAAAAAAAAAAAGACACTAACGTGCCAGAGCAGTAATGTTGAAATGTTTTTCCCAATATCAATGTTGGCTCAACATATCTTTTTCAAGTTTGAAAAAACTCACCATTTTATATGTTGAATCAATGTTATTTAACAATCGATTCTCAATGTTGAAATCTAACCAAAAATCAATCGGTTCAATGTTCAATCATCAACACTGACCATTCTGACCATATCTCAACGTTTAATCAATAGCCCTTGCTATCTGGGTGGTTATTTAATAGCGGATGTCACTTTTGTGATCATTTTCCCATTCTTATGAATAAATTTTTCTTTTTTGAATTTATATGGGGATTTACCTTGAACTGTCTATATTAGCAGTTGTTTGTAACCATGGAGGGACCAGGCTACTATTATTGATCTAAAAGGAGGTTATTTATATTGTTTATCTCTCATGGCAAAGCTATGGGCCTGGGTGCATCTGCACCCGGGCCAAAGACATTCATTGGTGTGCATAACCCTGTATAACTATTTTTGATTTTAGATGTCTATGGGAATTATCAATTGTTGGTTCTTCTTGGGGGGACGCTAAAGCGCAGGGTCTGGGGCATTCTGTTAAGGGTGCACTGAGACCACCATTTAACTTAAGTGAGCATTTGAAAGCATAGAAAAACTTTATTACATGGGTATAGGGAGTTAAGCACCTTTTATATTGTACTTATCTATTGTTCTATAGTGGGGATTTTCTCTCTCTTACATTGGCTTTACACCATTTTTAAACAGCATAATTTAATAAATTTATAAATATAATATTTCACTGAGTCTAAATTAACTTGATTGGTTATCGCCTGAGTAGTAAATGTAATCACAGAGTGATACTTTATTGCAGGAGTAGTAATGTGATTACAGAGTGTATTCTGTATCGCGGGTAATAATGTAATGACAGAGTGATTTGTATAGCAGGAGTATAATGTAACCACAGAGTGATACTGTATTGGGAGTTGTAATGTAATCACAGAGTGACCGAAACGCTCGTTATTAATGAACGTTAATGTAGAATACTGTGTGGTAGTAAATATTTAATCACATCCCATTTTACCATGCCTGTGTTGGTTGCCCAAGTTACACAAAATAAAGACAGACCACCTGGCCGTAGGATTATTTCGGACATTGGAAGCCCAACTGAAAACATTTCTAAATTTGTTGATTTGGCCTTGAGACATTCTTGGATACAATACCTTCTTACCCCTCAAAGATACATTGGGATTCTTACGACATCAGATTCAGTCCAATTATGGAGAATACAATTCTAGTAGGTCTCGATGTGAGGAACGACAAAGTAATCTCTAGGAGTTCGGACTTGTGTGCTATACATATTCAGTGGGGTATTATTGCGCAATGTGAAGGGTTTTAACAATATGTATACAATAACGATATTGTATAACAATAACAAACTTAGATACCCATACTGGACCCTACATATTTATGAGGATTGTTTTGTCCTACAGTAACAATTTGTCTGCATCCCTTTTATTTTGGAGCGGTAGTAAACTACCGCAATTGGTATGTTATGGGGATCGTAACTCTACAATTTCGTTATCATAGATTTATCGGAATCGTAATTTACGATTGTTAATCCGATCGTCAATCTCCAATCGGTTTAAACAAATCATAATTTACGATACTGGTCGTTAAAAAGGCGCGGTATGACTAAAAGTTATACCGCGGCTTTATAAATATGGTCCCAAGCCTGCAATACCCTTAAGGTGGACAGGCAAAAGGGAGTGTTTTAGGTTTTTAGGGAAAGGCCACACTACAACTCACCAAGAATTGCATACGGAAGTGCAGCATTAACGTGAGCATGTGCGTGTGTGATTCTGATGCATTTGTGCGTGTTGTTGCTGGCTTGTGCATGTGATTTAACCAATGTGGCGCTATGGTAAATGCATGCAATTTGGCAAAAATATGGTGATCACATGCTTTACGGAAACAGACACGCGAATCACATGCATTGAAAATCGCTCATTTTTTACTTCCCACAATTTCTATTATAAACAAAATCGCACCCTTAAAAATCGCTCTAGTGTGGCTTAGCCCATTAACCCTTTCACTGCCAGGAGAATTTCATTTTTTTTGTCAACTGCCAAAGATTTTCAGGATTTGCTCTTAATCCTTTAGACTCATTTTACTTGCAGTAAATCAGAATATTATACATTGTTTTTTTCAGCACAAAGTTTACTTTAACATGGTAACAGAATTTTGTAACTTTTCTGGAAATTTACTGGAATTATGGGTAAAATATGTAAAAAAAATAAAAATTTGCAAATTTTCAGGGTTTTTTCCCATTTTTACTTTAGTTATCTTAAGGTTCCACACAAAAATCTTACTGTTTCTAAAAGCTCTGATACTCTCGAGTACAACGATACCAGATATATGTGGAATGTAAAAAAAAGTTACTAAATATCAATCTCCCAAATGTCCTGCATCAAACGGTATGCCATATGTGTGGTTACACACGCGGACGTGGAAGTGAAAAGCCAAAAAGTGAGACAATGCACGATGGCTCAGAAACAGCGAAAATATTTAGCCAATTCCGAATTCAGACAGTCTGCAGTTTTTTGCACAAAACACCCCCGTAACTTAGAAATAACCCCCACAAACTATATATTCCTGAAATCTACACACCTTCAGCTATGTAACACTGTAGTTTGTTCATTCATACCATCAATAGTGTGGGCGCAGTTCTTCATAGAAGTTCGCATTTGTCTGAAAAAATGAACAAAAAACAACTTCAAATGGCTGAACTACCCGTCAATCAGGGCCTGCCTCAGGATATCTGCAGCGTGATTGGTCCTGCAGCCGCGCTGGTACGCCCCTCTGTGCGTAGGTTACGTGACATACGCACAGAGGGGTACTGGAGCGGCTGCAGGACAAATCAGGAGGCATCCTGAGGCTTGCCCTGATTGGCGCTTAGTCCAGCCAATGAAGCGCCTTCTTTCTGGATATCATCTTAAGCTAAAGTGTCTAAGACTAAAAGCACAGGGGCAGTGCGGTTACTGTAAGGAATTTAAAAAAAAAAAATTAAATAATTAAGTTGCCGGTTAAATTGTTTTAGGAGTGCTGAAACTCCTTCCTGGCAGGGTCAGACTGGCCTGCTGGCTACGGCGGGGGTGGTGGGGGGTGGTGGTGGTGGTAGGTAGGTAGATAGATAGACAGATAGACCTCTGTGCTAGTGGGGATGTTCTCGGCTCTGTGTTGCAGGGTTCTGAGCAGAGCCGAGAACATCCCCAATTCCTCGGGTCAGGACTCAGCCGTGTACCTGCATCTTAAGGATAAAGGACATACCTTTGAAGATTGTAATGTTAACATATTGGCGTGTGCGTGCCAAAAGTCTATTTCGGACTTTGTGTCTTTGCCACACCCTACAATGCCTCGTGCTCTGCCATTGGGAGCGGAGGGGAAGGTGAGTATAATTGTCCTTTAAGCATCTTCTAGGAAGATGAAGAGGAATGTTTTCTTTAAACATAACAATAAAAACAAAAAGTAATAGTTTTAAAGGATATTTCCACAAGTGTGTTTGTGTGTGCGTGCTTGTGTGTGTGTGTGTGTGTATATATATATATATATATATATATATATGTATATATATATATATGCCTATTTTTTGATGTAGCCATTCAAAGGCATTTTTGGAGATAAATCCCATGTGTGCATTGGACTATATTTACTCTTATATGCAGTATGCAGCATGTTACCAACATTGAAGTGGCATCATTACAAAGAGACATGGGCATTATTAACCTATATACGGTTATAAGCTGGTGTTCCAACACACCCATTTGATACAGTAGTTTGCTTTGTTACCTATAGTTGTGTCTTGGTTCTTTGTCTACCTTTATTTTAACCTTATATGTCCAGTCTCCACTTCCAATTTCTATTCCTATGTCCATCTTTTACCATTACTTTATAAATACTTCCAATGCTTATCTTTTAAATTTTCATTTATGAAGCATACAACGATGTTTACTAATCACTATCACTAATGTGAAATGGCTGCTTAGGAACACAGAAAAAACAATGTTACCTTTTTTATGACCTTGTCTGTGTGAAATTAAAATCCTGCTCCATAATTCCGACGTGAGATCATTTTGTTTCATTGAACAGTTGTATCACATTTTCTAACTTCATCCAGTTAACTTCAAAGCCTTGCAATGTTTAAAAGATGTTTTGTATAAATGACCAAATGGAAGAAATAAACTGCCCTGGAGGAGATGAGAAAGCAAATCTGATGTGACCTTTCTTTATAGATCTGCAGAAACTCTTAGAAATACTGTAAATCAGCTGAGATTTCCAACCCAATTCTTTTCTGTGGAACAAAATCCTTATTTTCCGTGAATAAAACATACTTTGCACCTTGTTGTAACTAGAGATGGGATCCGTGCCTGTCTAGGACCTGGATCCAACACAGAACTCCTCGGTTCTGAAATGCGGAATTGTTCGGATTTCGGGACTTCCTCGAAAATAGCCTTGAATGTTCCATTACCCTTAAAAATACTTTTTAAGGCTTATCGAACCTTCGAGGCTATTTTTGAGGATTATGAAAAATAGCTTAGAATGTTCGGTAATTATCGAAAATGGTCGTCCTGAAAGTATTTTTGGATTTTCGATCTGTGGGATTTTCCTGAGATCCATAAATATAAAAACGGAATGAAACTTAACAGTTTTGGCCATCGCTAGTTGTAACAATCACACTGATCGTAAACCCTCTACATTTTACAGAATAGGTTTTTGCATCTCCCCAGCTGTAGTGGTTTACTATTGCAAATATAGTTCACATGTTATTGTCTGTGTTGCTAGAGGTAGGCTATGTTCACATAAGCCTTAAGGTGCCAACTAGAGATGGACTAGAACTCAAATTCGAACCCGAGTTCGAGCCGAACTATTCGAATTCGAATAAATTCGGACTTCTCGTACTATCCCGGACCCGCAATTTTGATATTTTCAGACTTTCGATAAATATCGAATGTTCGACAGTTCGAATGTGCGAGTAAAATCCCTATTATACCTATACGCGAGCATCGAATCCGCGAGTAAAGGGTCCATTAAAAATCTATATGCCAGCATCGAATCCGCGAGTAAAATGTACATGGTACCTAGGCGCGAACGAGCTCGAAAATAGCGCAAGTGAGTGTAAAATTGATTTTTCAAATGTCCTGGATATTTGAACGTGTTCCCCAGGCCATTTCCCAGGTCCCACAGCCATTTACATTAAGTTACCATTGATATTTTATTTGTATTTCATTAGAACTTTTCAAACTATTTGACTCCCATTGACTTTAATGGGTCCGTTTTCGAACTTTCGAACTTTCCATATAGTCTCACATCTCTAGTGCCGACCCGCGATGCACGATGTGTATGAATGGCCGCTTCGCCTGATAATCGTCCCATGTATGGGCACTTTATCGTCTGAATAGGCTGCACGTTCGGAGATCCGCTTGGCAGATTGGGCAACGATCCCCGACCGAACGGCCGATAAAGTGCCCATAGATGGGACAATTATCGTACGCATCGTGTGTCGCAGGTTGGCACCCGCCTGTGTACAAACCTTTAGACTTGTTTCATTTTATTAGGATTAATAGCTCTTTTAAATTTTAAATGAAAGTAGGACTAAAGACTACAAATTCATTCTGCCTTTTTTCAGGAAACATTAGTTAAAAACAAGCCCTGGATCATGTCTCTAAGTGCAACCTACGAGAATCAATAGACCCAGAAAGGGTAATATTTTATTCCTTCAGTAGATTTCACTATCCCTCTCACAGCAGTTTAAAGGAAAACTATTGTGTGTGTAAAATTTATTTGAACAACAGTTAAAATGAAAAGTACTTGGGACAGGGATAGGGCTGGTAATTCCTACCACCCAATATTGTTTCTGTGAGGAGCACCAGCCCAAAGAGAACTGATTCTGCCAGTCTTCCTCCTGACTTCAGCACTATCTTTAATACAAAAACAGTCCAGGACTAACCTGTCAAATTAAAATATTTATATATAATACATAAGGCTAGGCATTTTCAATTGGAAGGTGCAGTGGAGAGAATCTATATTACAATCACTCAGTGATGTCACTGAGTGACTTCCTATATTCTATTGCCCCTCCCACTGTCTCCCCCTCCCTGTATTATTCATTTATATAGGAATCCCTGTTTATTCTTGACAGACAATGTTCAGTCCTTCTTTCTCTTTTCAATTGGAACGGTAATTAACTATTTATACATTAAACAGGGATTCCTATATAAATGACTAATACAGGAAGGGGAAGACACAGTGGTAGTGGGCAGGTTATTTTTTTTGGCTGGCCTTATGTATTATAAGAAATAATACGCTACCTACAGTGTAATATATGGATTTACTTCACCTCGGAGTTCCATGACCTGTATAAAATCTCTCGGCCTGCAGCCTCATGCTTCTATATGGTCATGGAACTCCTCAGTGGCATAATATCCTTATATTACACTGTAGGTAACGTATTATCCCATATATAATACATAAGGCTCTGGCATTTCAATGGGGAGGTGCAATGGCGAGAATCTATATAATCAGTCACTCAGTGATGTCACTGAGTGACTTCCTGTATTCCACTGCCCCTCACCATGTCTCTCTCCCTGTCTGTATTAGTAATGTAGATAACATGCCCATTTTTGTACACTGACTGACAGACTGACTGATACTGTGCTGATAAGGAGGAGTGAGTGGCCAAGTCCATTATGACTCACAGGAATGTGCTCACTCCTTATCAGCAGAGTAATTCAGTCATTCAGTGTAACTAACCGAACAGCACCGGGGAGAGACAATGTTTGTTGTCTTCTTTTATTTTGAGATAGAAATGGCAGTTAACTATTTTGTATGCACAAAAACGGGCTTGTTATCTACATTACTAATACAGGGAGGCAGAGACAGGGAGGGGGGGAGACAGAGTGTCTGTGCTGGATTTTTCTTTTTTTGACCTTATGTATTATATGGAATAATACGCTACCTACATAATAATATACGGATATTACTTCACCTCGGAGTTCCCTGACCTCTATAAAAACACTTGGCCTAATGGCCTTGTGTTTTTATATGGTCAGGGAACTCCTAGGTGGTGTAATATCCTTATATTACACTCTAGGTAGCGTATTATCCCTTATATAACTAACCCAACCTCCCTGCCCCAGGTACTTTCATTTTTAAAAAGTTAATTATTTAAGTATAGATATCCTTTTACTGCTTGATTGATAGTATACTATTCCTTATCAGCCCCACCCTTCCCTCTAGGGTTTGTAAACTGAAACAGCAGCCTTCTACTTGACATGCTTTAAGGCTAGGTACACACGTGAGGACCATTTGTCATGCAAATGTCTGTTGGTCGTGGCAACATTGGCCAAGGACAACAGTACGTGCGTCCGATTGTGCAGTCCCATTGGGAACCGCACAATCACCCATGATTTACCAACACATCCGATCGCTCGTTCGTCCGGGACCCTAGAAAAAGACACCAATATTCTGGAAAGGGTCTAGCAGACACAACAATCCTAGCAGAGGCTACAGATCCCAACCACAAACACCTGGTTGCAGGGCAGCTCTAAGGAGGGAATGTATACTGAATATATATTATGCATACCTAGTTAGTCTGCATAGTCTCTTCCAGTTTGAAAAATTGGTTGAGTTTATACCCCTTGCTATTACCTACTGTGACATAACTGAGATGATATTTCAGGTTCTAACAGTCATTCTTCTTCCCAGAATGCACCACATCCTTGGAATGTTCTTAACTGCAATTTCCACTGATTGGCTGTTGGCTGGGTCAAACATGCTCAGATCTCTTCTAAGCAACTGAATCAACACAGGTGCTGGGTCAAGGGCAAGACCATAACGGTCTCTATTAGGAAGTCTGTATTTGGGAAGTATTTATTTATACACAGACAAAATGCTAAATGGGTAGGTTAAGGTCATTAGGATGGAAAAATACTGCTTTTTTTTGTAAAAGTATATGTATTTTCACTGAACTTCCCCTTTAAAGGGCATGTCCACCCCCAAAACTGAAATTTAACCCCATACTGGCCCCACTCTGTAGAGTCTACAAAAATCCTTACCTGACATCTCTGCTACAAATGGCTGCCCTGCTGTGCCCCTCCAAAGTCCAGGAAACTGCAGTGTAGTAGCTGTCAGTGACTCATCCTGTGCCTGTCTCTCCCTCAACCTCGTCAAGGTTTGAGGCATGCGCAGAAGGTTCCTCAGCCCCCTCCCTCTCCCTCCCGTTTGGCTCTCCTTCCCCCTTGCTCCAAACCCCTTTGTTATATTGTAGTTGTTGGTCCCCCAGCCCCAACCGCCATTTTTTATGCCTTTGTCGTGTGAAATTAAAATCCTGCTCCATAATTCCGACGTGAGATCATTTTGTTTCATTGAACAGTTGTATCACATTTTCTAACTTCATCCAGTTAACTTCAAAGCCTGCAATGTTAAAAGATGTTTTGATAAATGACCAAATGGAAGAAATAAACTGCCCTGGAGGAGATGAGAAAGCAAATCTGATGTGACCTTTCTTTATAGATCTGCAGAAACTCTTAGAAATACTGTAATCAGCTGAGATTTCCAACCCAATTCTTTTCTGTGGAACACAAAATCCTTATTTTCCGTGAATAAAACATACTTTGCACCTTGTTGTAACTAGAGATGGGATCCGTGCCTGTCTAGGACCTGGATCCAACACAGAACTCCTCGGTTCTGAAATGCGGAATTGTTCGGATTTCGGGACTTCCTCGAAAATAGCCTTGAATGGTCCATTTACCTTAAAATACTTTTTAAGGCTTATCGAACCTTCGAGGCTATTTTTGAGGATTATGAAAAATAGCTAGAATGTTCGGTAATTATCGAATCCGCGAGTAAAATGACATGGTACCTAGCGCGAACGAGCTCGAAAATAGCGCAAGTGAGGTAAAATTGATTTTTCAAAGTCCTGGATATTTGAACGTGTTCCCCAGGCCATTTCCCAGGTCCCACAGCCATTTACATTAAGTTACCATTGATATTTATTTGTATTTCATTAGAAATTCAAAACTTTGACTCCCATTGACTTTAATGGGTCCGTTTTCGAACTTTCGAACTTTCCATATAGTCTCACATCTCTAGTGGCGACCCGCGATGCACGATGTGTATGAATGGCCGCTTCGCCTGATAATCGTCCCATGTATGCACTTTATCGTCTGAATAGGCTGCACGTTCGGAGTCACGCTTGGCAGATTGGGCACACGATCCCCCCCAGCCGAACGGCCGATAAAGTGCCATATGATGGGACAATTATCGTACGCATCGTGTGTCGCAGGTTGGCACCCGCCTGTGTACAAACCTTTAGACTTGTTCATTTATTAGGATTAATAGTCTTTTAAATTTTAAATGAAAGTAGGACTAAAGACTACAAATTCATTCTGCCTTTTTTCAGGAAACATTAGTTAAAAACAAGCCCTGGATCATGTCTCTAAGTGCAACCTACGAGAATCAATAGACCCAGAAAGGGTAATATTTTATTCCTTCAGTAGATTTCACTACCCTTCACAGCAGTTTAAAGGAAAACTATTGTGTGTGTAAAATTTATTTGAACAACAGTTAAAATGAAAGTACTTGGGACAGGGATAGGGCTGGTAATTCCTACCACCCAATTGTTTCTGTGAGGGCACCAGCCCAAAGAGAACTGATTCTGCCAGTCTTCTCCTGACTTCAGCACTATCTTAATACAAAAAACAGTCCAGGACTAACCTGTCAAATTAAATATTAATATAATACATAAGGCTAGGCATTTTCAATTGGAAGGTGCAGTGGAGAGATCATATTACAATCACTCAGGTGATGCACTGAGTGAATTCCTATATTCTATTGCCCCTCCCACTGTCTCCCCCTCCCGTATTATTCATTATATAGGAATCCCGTTTATTCTTGACAGACAATGTTCAGTCCTTCTTTCTCTTTCAATTGGAACGGTAATTAACTTTTATAATTAAACAGGGATTCCTATATAAATGACTAATACAGGAAGGGAAGACACAGTGGTAGGGGCAGGTTATTTTTTGGCTGGCCTTATGTATTATAAGAAATAATAGCTACTACAGTGTAATATATGGATTTACTTCACCTCGGAGTTCCATGACCTGTATAAAATCTCTCGGCCTGCAGCCTCATGCTCTTATTGGTCATGGAACTCCCAGTGGCATAATATCCTTATATTACACTGTAGGTAACGTATTATCCCATATATAATACATAAGGCTTGGCATTCAATGGGGAGGTGCAATGGGAGAATCTATATAATCAGTCACTCAGTGATGTCACTGAGTGCATTCCTGTATTCCACTGCCCCTCACCATGTCTCTCTCCCTGTCTGTATTAGTAATGTAGATAACATGCCCATTTGTACACTGACTGACAGACTGACTGAATTACTGTGCTGATAAGGAGGAGTGAGTGGCCAAGTCCATTATGACTACAGGAATGTGCTCACTCCTATCAGCAGAGTAATTCAGTCATTCAGTGTAACTAACGGAACAGCACCGGGGAGAGACAATGTTTGTTGTCTTCTTTATTTTGAGATAGAAATGGCAGTTAACTATTTGTATGCACAAAAACGGGCTTGTTATTACATTACTAATACAGGAGGCAGAGACAGGGAGGGGGGGAGCAGAGTGTCTTGGCTGGATTTTTCTTTTTTGACCTTATGTATATATGGAATAATACGCTACCTACATAATAATATACGGATATTACTTCACCTCGGAGTTCCCTGACCTCTATAAAAACACTTGGCCTAATGGCCTTGTGTTTTTATATGGTAGGGAACTCCTAGGTGGTGTAATATCCTTATATTACAATCTAGGTAGCGTTTATCCTTATATAACTAACCCAACCTCCCTGCCCCAGGTACTTTCATTTTTAAAAGTTAATTATTTAAGTATAGATATCTTTAATGCTTGATTGATAGTATACTATCCTTATCAGCCACACCTTCCCTCTAGGGTTTGTAAACTGAAACAGAGCCTTCATTGACATGCTTTAAGGCTAGGTACACACGTGAGGACCATTTGTCATGCAAATGTCTGTTGGTCGTGGCAACATTGGCCAAGGACAACAGTACGTGCGTCCGATTGTGCAGTCCCATGGGAACCGCACAATCACCCATGATTTACCAACACATCCGATCGCTCGTTCGTCCGGGACCCTAGAAAAAGACACCAATATTCTGGAAAGGGTCTAGCAGACACAACAATCCTAGCAGAGGCTACAGATCCCAACCACAACACCTGGGTTTGCAGGGCAGCTCTAAGGAGGGAATGTATACTGAATATATATTATGCATACCTAGTTAGTCTGCAAGTCTCTTCCAGTTTGAAAAAATTGGTTGAGTTTATACCCCTTGCTATTACCTACTGTGACATAAATGAGATGATATTTCAGGTTCTAACAGCATTCTTCTTCCAGAATGCACCACATCCTTGGAATGTTCTTAACTGCAATTTCCACTGATTGGCTGTGGGGGTCAAACATGCTCAGATCTCTTCTAAGCAACTGAATCAACACAGGTGCTGGGTCAAGGGCAAGACAAAACGGTCTCTTTAGGAAGTCTGTATTTGGGAAGTATTTATTTATACACAGACAAAATGCTAAATGGGTAGGTTAAGGTCATTAGGATGGAAAAATACTGCTTTTTTTTTGTAAAAGTATATGTATTTTCACTGAAATCCCTTTAAAGGGCATGTCCACCCCCAAAACTGAAATTTAACCCCATACTGGCCCCACTCTGTAGAGTCTACAAAAATCCTTACCTGACATCTCTGCTACAAATGGCTGCCCTGCTGTGCCCCCCAAAGTCCAGGAAACTGCAGTGTAGTAGCTGTCAGGACTCATCCGTGCCGTCTCTCCTCAACCTCGTCAAGGTTGAGGCATGCGCAGAAGGTTCCTCAGCCCCCTCCCTCTCCCTCCCGTTTGGCTCTCCTTCCTGACTCATTCCCCTTTGTTATATTGTAGTTGTTGGTCCCCCAGCCCCAACCGCCATAATAGAATTATGAAAAAGTCCCCCGATAGTTACTTACCTTACCTCTCTCCCCCAGCGTTCTGGGCAGTCGACAGCCGCGTCTCTGATTGGCTGTCTCTTAGCCAATTAGAGATGTGACTGCTGGTCCCGCCCCCTGCTTGCAGTTCGGTGCAAGCAGAGGGCCGGGACACTGCGGCGGAGGAAAGAGGTAAGGTAAGTAACTATTGGGGCACTTTCTCAAAAATCTATTATGGCGGTTGGGGCTGGGGGACCAATAACTACAATATAAGTAAAGCTTATAAAAGGGGATGGACATGCCCTTTAAGGGTACAAGGACACTGGTAAAGACTGGCCCCATACAAAGGCACTTTTTAGGACATAAAGGGTCACAGGACCCCCCCTAGGGCCATAAGCTGCTATGGCCTACCCAAACAGTCTCATAGTAAACCACTAGAGATCTTGTAAAGATCATGGGAAAATGGTGAAAATGTGTGGCCTAAATGTCCCTGTTAACAGTCACAAGGTGATGGTTCCAGAGTGTATACAAAATAATTATACTGCACAGCTACTGTGTGCCTTGTAACTTCAAAGATTATTACATAGAAATATACAAAAGAAGAAAGATGAAATTACTGATAAAATACCACATTACAAAATGGATTCACTAGTTACTAATATCAATTCATTCATTAATTAAATTTTAAATGGTAATTTATCGATTGCGTTTGGTCGTCTCTACTGCGTTTTTTAAATATGCAGTAATGGTTAGGATTATTTCATATTAATGTATCTAAGTAATATTGTTTAAGTTTGAATTGCCTGCAATAAAATAGGGTCCATCATGCTTCAGCAGTCCATTGCGGGAGGTGATTAGATGATAGTTGTTAGTATGATGTGGGTCCCTCTGACACTGTGTGGCTTATGCATGTGATTTTACTGGAAAGTATCAGAACCAATTAACTGCTAGTCCCAGCTGTAATCTTTTTAACGGGGTTGTTGAGCCAGAACACCACCAATGATTAAGCCCACTAACATGCGAAATGCGATAGGTTAGTCTTTTCTATTTTTAGCAGGCTTTGCTTTTCTTGTGTATATGGAGAATGAAGGGGTAATAATATAGTAGGTGAGGCGGGCAGCTGGTATATGTATAGGTTTCATCCACCATCCAGGGGATATTCCAATCCTCCCCTTACATATCTATAGTCCAAACATAAAGGGTATGGAGAAACCAAACTAGGGCACAGACTGTGCTGTGAAAAACTCGTGTTTATTCACACAGATATCTGTGTGAATAAACGACGAGTTTTTTCACAGCACAGTCTGTGCCCTAGTTTGGTTTCTCCATACCCTTTATGTTTGGACTATAGAAATGAAGGGGTAATATAATGGCTGCTAATCGGCAAAATTACTGTAAAACCTATGCTACCCAATGTATTTACACTAACTTAGCGTTGCCTGCACCATTTAAAAAGAAAATTGGGTTTACTTGGCCTGTCTTTCTTTTTCTTTTACGTTACTATAACATTTGTTTCACTAGATTTTATAACTGCATTTTACTGTGTAAACTTAGTCTTCCTACAACTAATAAAATACCAGGCAGCTATGAAGCTTAAGGTGAGGTGGAATTAAAAAGGAGTAAAAAGCCCTCCACAGAGCATAAAATCAAATAGAGCCTTCTTATTACACAAGGTATTTTGCACCCTTATGCTATATGAATAGCATTGCCCGAAGAATCTAAGAAACAAGGTGCAATATTTCACTCCCAGATTTCCCAGAGAAATGGACAGAGATATGCAAAGCTTCTCCTTAATGTCCTGTGGCATGTATCCAGAACCTTATGGTACTGAGCCATTCCTCCGATTTGCAGACATGACATGTTTCCATTTTTTCAGTGCAAAATTCATGGTTCAATGGGGGAAAGACTTGGGAGCACAATATACCAGGCATCTACAGTATGTAGCTTAATGTGAGTGTAAATGCTCTGTGGAGGGCATTTTGCTCATTTAATCCTACCTCACATTCAGCTATATATCTGCCTGGTATTTTGTGTTCCCAAGTCAAGAGTTATAAACTTGATACTTTTTAAACATATTTGTTGGCCTATCTACTTAAAAGTCAGGGTAGTAACATTCTTTGGGCTATTCTAATCAGGTGTCATCAATAAGTTTGGAATAATATAAGGGAAGAGTGAACAGCCAATGACAATATACTATGACCATGTGCTACGCTTGTAAGGCGGTGGAAATAGTGCATAAGTGCAAAAAGAGTTTAAAATACCCCAACATGTATTTAAAGTGCCCTAACAAATGCACAAGCACATGTAAGTCAAAAAAAAAATGTCCCGGACTGCCGTTGTGCATTCTCTTTGGTTCCTGTTATTGGGACACCGCCTGTTGACATCTATGTTTAGACCTATTGTTTAGACCTATTGTAGACTGTATTGATCAGCATTGTACGTGCTCTTGTGTTTGGGAAGGACTTTCTTATTGGAAGGTGGGTTTTGTTGGTTTTTCAGGATCGCCTGATTTATTGTATGCTAGGTTGGGACTTATTTAGGGTCCTATATATTCCTAGCTTTTATATATGTGTATTTTGCACTAGCACTTTGGGGCATATTTATAAAATAAATATTAAGGACGGGGGTTTATGCCCACCCCGCCCTCAACCCCTGCGGTGACCACCCGTGGTGCAACCCCTTCCCAGCAGCCGCTAGGGGGGTGGAGGGCACTAAGAAGTGTCTTTTGGGGTTTAATGGGTCCTGCAGTTTAAACCAGGACCCCCCTTCACCAGCCCATGGAAGGGCCCTTGCAGCACTCAGAAGTGCCCTTGCAGCCCTGACAAGGGCCCTTTGGGGCTTAAGGGGTCTGACCACTCGAACCGGGACCCCCTTTCCCCGTCCCTTATAAGGGCCCTTGTGGCACATACAAGTTCCCTTGTGGCCCTGAAAAGGGCCCTTTGGGGCATAAGGGGTCCTGCAGTTCGTACCGGGATCCCCCTCCCCGGCACTTACAAATGCTCTTGCTGCACTGACAAGTGCATTTGTTGGGGATCCTTGGGCGTTTCTTTATTCTTCCATCTGGCGACACCAGCTCCGCTGATGTCACCAACACTGGGAAGTTCCCCTTCCTTCCCTCCCTGTGATCGGAAACGGCTGCAGGGAAGGGGTTGTGCTGGCGGTGGATGCGACCACCCGCGGCGGGGTGGGCATACACCCCCGTCCTCTCTGGCAGCGAACTAGCCGTTTTCGCCAAATCAAACTTGGTGAATTGAAATGGCCGAGGTTAACGCCAGAACTCAGTTACCACCGCTTTATAAAAAGAAGCGAGCGGTAACTGATGCGATGTTATTGCGTTAACTTTCCGCTGCCATTTTTTGCTGTTTTATAAATCGTGGTCATTCCAATTTTGGCGAAAATGTTGGGAAAAACGGTAGCGAAAAGTCAATGGCCCTTTATAAATATGCCCCTTTGTTTAGTAAACCACAATAAAATGTATTTTTTGATTAACATGTGCTTGTGCATTTGTTAGGGACACTTTTGTGTCTTATTCCGTTTTGCAGTGATCAACAGTTTGTATTATTGGCCTTTAGCATGGCAGGCCTTAACTACTTTTGTAAGACATGATTGTTGATGAGATTGCCACTGGAATAGCAGAAATTGGATAGTGAAAGATACATTTCAAATTATTGAGGAATGAAAGTTAAAATAATCTTCAATTCAGTATTAACAACAATGGTATCCATTGTTGGCTAAAACAGTTACAGTCCTTTCTTCCCAAAATGCTAAGGTTTTTTTTATGTATTTCAATCCCAGATTCCTTTATAGCATTTTGGTCAGATGCTATGTGTATCTCTCTGCAATTCTATGTACTTTATAACAAAAGAACCTCTCAGACGGGCTTTAATCTATCAACGACTGTGCACACTAGCAAAACAGAGTCCAGTTCAAATCTAGCAGGTTCAGAGACTGTTGTGGGATTTCTTCATTTTAATTGGTTGTCAGCCTTTAGAAGGCTCCAAGTCCCTAAAGTTTATTGCCTGCAACACGATTAATTAAGCATCTCTAGCCATTAAAATGGAATTAATAAATGGTTGTAATTAAAAGCAGGCCAACACCATAAACAGCTATACATTATATAGTATCGTTCTCTATATTTTTTCTTGATGAATATCTGTTTGTTTTCAGTTTTTTTACATTTTAAGTCTAAAAAATCTTAAAAAGTTGTTTTTTAAAATCCAGTGCTATGTATTATAATTTTTTTTAAAGAATTTAGTTCAATAACATGGCCAAAGCAAAAGAGCAGCAGGGATTTTCATGTCATAAAAGGCAGGTACTGATATAAAGACAAAGTTTGAGAATTACGTCTCCTAAGAAGGTAAAAAGTTACTAAGGTAAAAAAAAGGTTAAAATATAGGACCCAGCAGAATAAAGAAAACCGTGAAGTGGTTGCTGGGCTTAAAATAATTTAGCCAAGTTATTGAACTAATTGCTTTAATTTATCCAGAGAGAAGGGAGAGAAGGGAGAAGACTGTCACAATACAATAGTAAAGTAAAATGTAAGCAAATTTCCCTCTCCCCCAGACCCCCAGGATACCCCCCCCCCTGGATCAAGGGCAAATTTGTATGATGCTGAGGGGTTGCTACACGCATACCTGCCATCCTGTCCAATGAACTTCCTAGAGTTGCCAGTTAATACCCTGCCAGGTGGAGGGACAGCTCTACATATTCAACAATTTAGAATTTGGAAAGAAACAAATAAACTGTTTCAATTGGTGGGCCCATTTAATGAATCCCATATGTGGTGTAATCCTCGGTTCCCGGAGCTCTGCTCATTTACGGGAGCGGATTTCTGGGAGAAGAGGCGAATCCAGTATTTTTCGCAAATTGTTAAAAACAATGAATTAATGTCGTTCGCTGAGCTACAGGGAGAACTACACATCCCATCCTCATCCCTATTCAGGTACTGGCAGTTGAGACACTGTATTCGTGCTGAATTCAAAGGCACACAGATCCCAATACAAAACAACCCTGTTATTTGTATCCTTAAAAGTAAAGGAGATACAAAATTGGTCTCAACAATATACAAATGTATGTCTGAGTTTTCCTCCAACTCCAACTCTATATCTATTCTCTCTAAATGGTCCAGATATATACCAGAAATAAATACAAACTATTGGGAAGAGTTGGCTGACTCTCATAATAAGGTCTCGGTCTCTGCAAATAATAAACTAATCCAGTTCAATATAATACACCAGGTATATTTGACCCCGTACCGGATGTCTAAAATATCCTCTAGGTACCGGTCGGAGTGCCCCAGATGTCTAGGTCTCAATGCTGACTTCTGGCACATGATGTGGGACTGCCAATCGATCTCCGGCTACTGGTCTCAGATTGTTAGCAAAATATCCATCATTGCACGACAACCGGTGTCTTTGGACCCTGTGATCTGTCTGCTGGGGATTGATGAGAAGGATAAATGGTCGGGCTCATGCACTATACTTGTAAGAGAAACCCTATTTATTGCTCGGAAGGTAATTGTTTTAAACTGGCTGTCTCCTAATGTACCTTCCATCTCCCAATGGGAATCTCTAGTTACAACTACACTGGCATATAATAGGGTGGTATATAAGAGTAGAGGTAAGGTAGCCAAGTTTGAAAAGATATGGAACCCCTGGTTCGAATATATTGGTAATACAACATAGGAGGCCATACAGTCACCAACTTAAATAATATATATGGCTCTGATAGGAGGAAATTAAGCAGAGATAAAAAGGCAGATGCTCTTTCTGAAAATTTTAGTACTTAAATGTGTAACAGGCAGGAAATCTCTCAAGCTATCCATGGTGCTCATTGTTATTCTGTTCAATGTTTTATGGTTATTTAAAGTCAAGATATTGTTGTAGAAAGTAAACTGCTATGCCCAGATTTGTACAAATAATTATTTGTCAAATTGTATTGTATATTTATATATGTACAAAGAATTATTATGATTTCTCAAATAAAAACAGTTAAAAAAAAAAAAAATCTAAGCAAATTAATTGGATGTGCACTAGGCTTCTATTTTTTGTATTGAATAAATTTGGTCACTAGTTGCACTCTGTGTGGATGTATACTATCGTATTTCTATACATATAAAAAAATATTATTGTTACTTTATTAGTTGTAAAAATGTATTAGTTGAGAAATAAAGTCTTCTCAAAACAGAAGGCACTTTGCAGCCTCATGCTATATGTCAAGTATCAAGCTTATAGCTCTAAATTTTGAGCAGATGTGGGCCCCATAGATGTCTAAGGCTGTGCTTATTCGGTGGTGTTGAGGAGGAAGGCAGCAGTGGAGGAAGTTTATTTAGCCTTATGCCAAGTGGCTGACGGACGAGTGAATTAACATAGTTTACACCCTAAGAAAAGGGGCAATCTGGGCCAACAATAGGTATGACTATCTACTTTCAGTCAGTTATTAAGACAAATGGAAGTGGATTTCAAGGGGACAGTAGATAAAATGCCATAAAATATACTATATAACATAAGATGCATCACTGAAGATTACAGGAAATTGGGGGAAAAATGTATTGATGTTAGAGTCACATACTATGTATCAATGTATGGTTGATTCTGGAATGACCCTCGAGTGTGCATGCTTCTTAATCCAGGTGGAGAAGAAATAAGGGAGGGGGCTGAATTGTAGCTTACAGGAGAAAGAATAAAACTGAATAAAGGTAAATCAGAAAACAAAAGAAATGGAAGCCCAATGAAAGTAGAGGGAGTTGAGAGGATAGATAAAATAAGATAAGATGAAAAGTGGGAGAATGGAACAGAAAAAAGTGTTAAGAGCAGAATACAAGGACATGGGGAGAGCTCTAATGCGTATGCCAAACTCCTCTAAGGGGATCAGGAAGAGGCAGATACGGATTACTCACAGAGAGGCTTCCTACTGGAAGTTCTGGACTTTCATCAGGCCGTGCAGGCTAACCATAAGGAGCAGAGGAGAAAGATAAGGATCTTTTAACACTACACAGTGCGGCCTACAGTGGTGTAAATTTTAGTTAGGGGGGGAAGTCCTATAAAGGTTTTAAAAAAGGGAATTAAATATAATTCTTTGCTTGATGGGATGGACTGCAGGGTTGAAGGTTCTATTTTGAGGAGTAAAAATGACTTCAGGATCAACTGGAGAGGGGACAAATGATACGCTGGGAGTAGAAGAATGTTACAATAGTCAAGATGGGAAAGTATAAGGACATGCATGAGCATTTTAGTTAAATGCAAAAAACAAAATTATTTAATCTATATGTTTACATTAACAAATTAATCAAAAGCAAACTTTAACCGTGGCTTTTTAAAGGGCATGTCCACCCTTTAATGCGTCTTTTAGTATGTGATAGGCAATGCTTCCCCAGCCCCAAACACTATAATATTATTGCCAGAAAGTCCCCCGATCATTACTTACCTTAACTCTTTCCTTCACTGCACACTCCCAGCCCTCTGCTTGCATGGAACTGCAAGCAGGGGGCGGGCACGGCAGCCACATCTGTGATTGGCTGAAAGGCAGCAAATCACGGCCGCGGCTGCTGGCAGTTCAGAATGGAAAAGGAGAGAAGGTAAGGTAAGTAATGATCAGGGGACTTTCTGGCATTAATATTATAGCGGTTGGGGCTGGGGTAGCATTGCCTATCACATACTAAAAGGTTTTTACACTAGGGGAGGGAGAGGAGGCCTGCAGTGCGCATGCCAAACTTCTTCCGGAGGGGAGACAGGAGGCAGAGTCCTGTATGGATTCTGCTATCCTCCTTGTGGCCACTTTTTTGGACTTGGGGGGGGGATTGTAGGAGAACCATTTGGACCTGGGATGTAAGGTAAGGATTTTACTACATGACAGAGTGGGGCCAATAGTGAGGGGAATTATAGTTTTGGGGGTGGACATGCCCTTTAAAGTTGAATGGCATTATCACAGTACTGTAAGGTCTAACCAACAACTGTTTTCTCTTACAGAAAAGGTAGAGTCAATCAGAATGTCTATGCCCAGCAGCTGTAAGGTGACTTCCAGAAAGTAAAGTACCAAATTTTAAAGAGACCCTGACACATTTTATATCATTTAAAAACCATATCAGTATCTTACAAGACAAAACCTAAATAGGCTACATGATAAGAGTACTATCCCTTTTATTAAAGGTGTGGCTCTGGGTTTTCTAGCTATGTAACATTTGATGCAGTTAACAATAGTCAATTCATGGTTCCCACTGAAGGACTGCAATCTTTACTCACCCACAATGTAAATATTAGCCATCACAAAGAGGGCACTGTAGCTTGTCCCTCTTTAGCGTGTAGCAATCACCCCCCACCCCAAGACTCTGTATTTTTCCCTCAGACTCTCAAAGGGTTATCTGCAATCAAATAACCAATGAGTATAGAGTTGAGAGATGCACCCTATCTTAAATGCTTTAAGTGTTTATTAGTGAATTACATACAATGTTTCAGGGCTCACACTTGATGAAGGGGGCAAGGTGATCCCTGAAAGTTGTGTGTGATTCACTAATAAACACATTAAGCATTTAAGATAGTGTGCATCTCTCAACTTTACTTGGTTATATGGTTATAGTCCTTGGGTAGAGGACTGTGGAGGCTTGCACCTGGAGAATTATTGGCAAGTTGTCATCAGGCTCCTACAATCTATGTGATTTATCTACAATCAAATCCATCCACTTTGACCCCTTCCCACAGACTACCAGTATATCAGTTACAGACATTTTATCAGACCCAAATCAGCCTTAAAAATAAGACTACTTGCTCTATCTTGGACCCCCATTACATTTGCAATCACTAAATTAGTCTGTGGGTGCAGTGGGCAGAGCTAGGTGGGATCAGGAGGCTTCCTAACTATTATTCATTACCGGTAGTGTTGTGCATGTATTAAGGCTATCTCCTCCCCTGTCTGCTGCAGAATTTTATGAGCACATGCCTCAAATTTGTGCAAAATTTCCCAGTAAACAAAGAACAGAATGAGGTAAGATTTCCGGCTTTTTTCTCATTTTATTTAATATATGAAGAAAATATTGTGTGTAGGTTAAAGTTTAAATTTAATGCCACCCTGATTGACCATTACTATACCCAGCCAACCCTAGGCATGCCTTCATTAAGCCAAGCACAACCCATTGTGACATACATTTGCAGAGCAGCTGAATCAGTTTAGTTGAAAGGTATTCCCAAAATAAATTACAATGAGTAGGAGAGGTAACAACACAAACAAGTGGTCATTGGATACTTCTATTTTGTCAATGCCAACAATTTATGAGAATTTGTATGTCCATATCGTTAGTCAACATATAAACCTTCAAATCCCCAGGAATCCTCAGCAGCTAAAAGCACTTGTAAAAACTTTATTTCCAACAGTTACATAGCCCATGGTAAGAGTAATATTACGTATAACTAAATCTATCTCATAATAGCAAATACAATTTTACCATTAGAAATGTTTAATGCAGTTTCTTTAAATCTGTTTTTACTAATGCCATGTCTTACAATTTATAGATATAATTTTAAAAATCCATTTTATTTTACTCTTTGCAAGACAATATTATGGAATTGAATAGAATTCTTAATCCTTTTTGAATAGATTAGTGACTATCAATTGATGTACAAATGAAAAGATTTAAAAAACTGACATCAGTAACATGCTTTATTGTATGTAATCTTTTGTATATAGCAAAAAAGATTAAAGAAAATATAGAAATTAAACATAAATCACTTGAGTGACTACATTTCAGATATGAGATTATTTAACCCATGAATTACTAGGCAATTTGGAAAGTTCTGTGTCCCACTAACCCAATGTTTGCTATTGGGTTAGTGGGATGCAGAATAAGTGGGGCGCCCACGAAACGCGTCAGGCGGGTGACCCCATTGTGGGGTTTCTATCTTTAAAGTGTACCTATCCTTGCTTTTAAATATGAATACAGTATTTGCCGGCGTATAAGACGACTTTCCCCCCCAGAAAAATAATATGCCCCTAAGTGGGGGGTCGTCTTATACGCCGAATATGGTGCGGGGGTCGTCTTATACGCCGAGTATATATGCCAGCCATGGTGACTTAATATGTCCTCCCACCTCCTTCCTCACCTCCTATGTTAGCGAGGACATTGGCGGGACATCAGCACGGCCACAGAGGGAGAAGAGTGCCTTCATGTTGCTCAGCGGGAAGCAGCAGCACTCTGGCCCGCCCCTTCAGCCCTTCACTGTACGTCGCTCTTGGTCATGAACGTGCGCAGTGCATGGAGGAGCGGGCAGGACAGGACACGCTCAATGATGCAGATAAAATATTTTGGAAGGGTTGATACATTTGTGCTAGTCTAGCACGCCAACAAGCTCAAAAAAAGCTATCATTTACGGTACGTAAAAATGTATATTTCTGTGACAGACTAATGTCTCTTTCCCAGTATTCATATAGTCATAAAACAAAATACCTTTTGAAACTGGTATATCAGTTTATCATAGATGCACTAAGCTTTAAAGGACAACTCCACCCCCATAATAACATAATGGCCTCTTTAAAATATGTTGATATATCATAGTTTGTCCTATATATTCATTACTGTATGCCTACTATGCTTCTGGATGCCTCATGGAAACTGAGCAATTTATAAACCTCAGTTATAAACCGCAGTCAGGGGATTAACATTCAGTCATTGGCTGTGATGTCATAAATCTGATGTTCTTTTACGGTAAGTTTTATTTGGTGTGAAGAAAGAATGTGTGCGGAAGAAGGGGTAGTCTTATACGGCGAGTATATAACAAACTCTACATTTTAGGTGGAAATGTTGGGGGTCGTCTTATATGCCTAGTCGTCTTATACGCCGGCAAATACGGTAAATAAAATGTATTGTTTTTAAATTTTACCGTGATTAGCGCATCCGACTACATGCCAATTGTGTCATAGCTATCCCTTTGCTATGGCTGTTTGTTGATTAAAGGAGAACTAAACCTAAAATACCAAGGCAGCTCCACAGACTCTATAACTGTCACTTAGTAAAACCATTTGTTTCTCATCTCTGAATTCAGCCTCTTAGTGTAGAAATCATTTATAGAACATTTCTGAGTACTGGCATCTATGATGTCTTCTAATGTTCCCCCTTACTGGTGGTCCTGGACCCAAAACTCCTTCTGCACATGCTAACTAGCTACCTTGTGTTTATTTCCTACTCCCCTTATGCTAAGCAGCATGCAACAGTTGAACTTTGTCCCCACCTGCCAGTGTCTCCCAGCCAATCATCAGAGATAGCAGTGAATATTATTAGCAGATTTTCCTGCTCAAACAGAGTGGGGGAAGGTGTTAACCCTTTTCATATGTATTTAGGAAGTAACTTGTTAACCCTTTATATTTGTGAGCATTTCTACAAGACTGTGTCTTTGTATGTGTTTACATGCTGTTGTGCTTGCGATTTGTCCATTATCATTATTAAAATGCATGCAATTGCACAAAAACGCATGCATTACCAAATTGCTGATGCATGCGTGAAATCGCAAGATTTTGGTGCGTTGCTGCGATTTCAATACAATTGGAAAATTGCAATCGCCTGAAAAATACGCTTGTGTGGCCTAGCCCATAGAAGTGAAATACAAGCTGCATTGATTTCAGTTTAGCCATACAGCATGTATTTAATGCAATGGAACTTAGCTTTCCAGCAGGTCAATTTCCTGAGGCTGTGGCCCCACTTAAGTACAAGGGAGGATGCACGTTCACAATAATGCATGATTGTGCTCGCTTCCGTGCATGGGCGTTGCACTTCCACAAGTGGACCCTAACAGAGCGCATGCAATACAGACAAAAAAATGGTAATCGCATGCACTCCAATAGCACACAGAAACGCAATGCATGCAGTGGGTGCCGGTCCCATAGGCTATTACATACCTGCTCTCCCACTAGCACAATCGGATCGCAAACTGCAATCCAAAACGTGCTAGTGGAAGCTAGCCCTAGGTGTTTGAGTCTTAAAGGGAAAGGTGGCAACCCCAGTAGAATGGAACTGACCACTTTACAAGGTACACTTGTAAATACAAAACCGCTCAGACCTGCAGGTGCAGCATATTGACATGAACATGGTCTTAGCACAGCTCTGTGCAATGCATTTTAAAGGGGAATGTTGGAGCCTGGAAGTAGTGTAAAGGCAAAGGCCACCTTTGCCTTTAAGACACAAACACATATTAAATCTACATGTTGCAGTGCTAAGTACCATTGCATTAAATACAAACTGTATCAGCCTGCATCATGCTTCTAAAGAAAATACTAACAACCTTTTGTTGTGTAGATATTATCAGGCCTATGTCATAAATGTTCTTATGCTAAAATCTGATTGGTTGGGGCAAAATTTGCACCATTTTTAACGATAAGAACTTTAGATACATAGGCCTGTATATGTGTTCAGGTCTAAAGGCAAAGGTGGGAACCCTAGTTGGAAGAGTGATTTTGTTTATGCAAAACTTCCCACAGGCAGCCTTTCTGCTGCATTAATTTTATAGAACATGTTTGCATTCCCTCTAACAGTACCCCTTTAATTGGAATTCCCTCCAATAATTCCTATTAATATGTACATTTATATAAACAACATGGTGCAGAGCTGCAAATGGCATACCCTCCAACATTCCCCTTTAATACAAACACTTATAGAGCATGGTGCAGTGCTGCAGGTGGAGGATAATATAATGACCCTGATCTTAACACAGCTCTGTGCAATGCATTTCTTAGCTTAGCTCTGTACTACAGTTTGTAGTTTTTATACAGACAGCTGAATCAAAAACACACTCTTCCTACCCTCCAACATTCCCTTTAATAAGGTACACCGATGAGAAATGCATTGCACAGAGCTGTGCTAAGATCAGGTTCACTTCACTATCCTCTCCCTACAGTTCTGCATCATGCGGTTTCTATAAAACACACTCTTCCTACCCTCCAACATTCCCTTTAATAAGGTACACCGATGAGAAATGCATTGCACAGAGCTGTGCTAAGATCAGGTTCACTTCACTATCCCCCCCTTCAGTTCTGCATCATGTGGTTACTATAAAACACACTCTTCCTACCCTCCAACATTCCCTTTAATAAGGTACACCAATGAGAAATGCATTGCACAGAGCTGGTGCTAAGATCAAGTTCACTTCACTATCCTCCCCCTACAGTTCTGCATCATGTGGTTTCAATAAAACACACTCTTCCTACCCTACAACATTTCCTTTTATAAGGTACACAGATGAGAAATTCATTGCACAGAGCTTGTGCTAAAATTATGTTCACTTCGCTATCCTCCCCCTACAGTTCTGCACCATGTGGTTTCTATAAAAACACTTTTACTACCCTCCAACATTCCCCTTTAAGAAGCTAAACTTTCCACTAATATTGCTGCAGCTGACAGGAAGAGCTAGAGACACACACACTACAGGCTATATTTATAAAGGTGTGGTATCGCCTTCTTTAGCGATCGTTATTGCGATCATCAATTTATGATCACTATCGGAAATCTTGTAAATGTACGGTACTGAACGTAAATCTACGCCCGCCGTAGAGAATCATTACCATAGTTTACAGCATGGTATACCACTGCCACGGTCGTACAGTAATGAAAACCTGTGGTATCACAAGTTTTTAAATATGGCCCTCCAACACTTTTACATTGCAGGTAAAACATACTAAGACACAGGTCTGTAACTGTGAATAATGCAGGTTTATTGCAAAACATGCATGCTACATGTTTCTGACTCACTTGTCCTTCCTCAAGTGCTTGAGTGGGTCTGAAACATGTAGCATGCATGTTTTGCAATAAACGTGCAATATTCACAGCTACAGACCTGTGTCTTTGTATGTTTCACCTGCAATTTATTGTTTATATATCAGATTCGGTGGACTAAAAGCCATAGGTGAGATGTATGTATGTATGTATGTACAATGCTGTTTTGGCACCTTACTCTGGGTGTTCCTATAACACCTCTTAGCCACTATCCAATCACGCCCTTAACACCTGGCTGTGATATGCTAATTGGGATTTTCCAGGGTACATAATTGCCACAGATTCTTGTACAAGTCATTCTGAATTGAGAAAGCCAGTCGGATGACTAGCAAAACATCTTCAAGAACTAAACTTCAAGTCCAGTTGATCTAATTGAATACAACAGATATGCCATAGGTGAGACTTACATTATTTTAGATCCGGACACACTAGATACCCAGACCTATATACATCACACTACAACACAGCTACTAGGAAAGGGTTAATCAGTGAAACTCTTTGCACCACCAATTTGAAAATTGATGATTTAATATATTCCTACATCATAGGGGTTAAGGGGTGGGAGTGGAAATCACACAGGTGCTGAAAATGTAATCAAGGCAAAAGTACTGGCAGGCAATCGAAAATGTCAGCTTCATGTTTGGGGAACAAACAGAACCAGAAATGAGCTCATAGAGGTAAAGAAGAGGCCCCTGAGTAGAACCTTCCATGCTGAGAAGGATGTTGTAGATTTTAAACTAGATTTTAAACTAGCATTACCTGACCACATAACATGGGAAATCACTTTCAATTTTTTATAAGAGTTTAGTTCTTAAAGACGTATCAGGGTTATTCAATAAAAGTTCTTCAGGGAGATTCAATAAAAGTTCTTATCGTTTAAAATGGTGCTAATTTTGCCCCAACCAATCAGATCTTATTTAACATTTGTAAGCTAACATCTGATTGGTTGGGGCAAAATTAGCACCATTGTAAATGATATACAGGGTTATTCAATAAAAGTTCTTATCGTTTAAAATGGTGCTAATTTTGCCCCAACCAATCAGATCTTATTTAACATTTGTAAGCTAACATCTGATTGGTTGGGGCAAAATTAGCACCATTTTAAACAAACTTTTATTGAATAACCCTGTATATCATTTACAATGGTGCTAATTTTTCCCCAACCATCAGATGTTAGCTTTCAAATGTTAAATAAGATCTGATTGGTTGGGGCAAAATTAGCACCATTTTAAACAAACTTTTATTGAATAACCCTGTATATCATTTACAATGGTGCTAATTTTGCCCCAACCTATCAGATGTTAGCTTTCAAATGTTAAATAAGATCTGATTGGTTGGTGCAAAATTAGCACCATTTTAAACAATAAGAACTTTTATTGAATCTCCCTGATAGTTGTTACTCATCTTTTTTTTCTCTGTTCCTTAGCCTTATCCAAATGTTTTAATGAAATAGGTCTGACATTACTAGCTGTAGATGGCCATAGGAATTAATTCGGAAGAGAGCCAACATAAATTATTGTATTGGTTTAAAATTATGTATTTGTTTTTTTAATGTTATAAACATAGCAGTTTGAGTCTACTATTAATGCTTGAAACTTCCAACTTTAGTATGTCCTATATATTGCTGACTAGTTCTGCTGATAGATTAAATTTTCTGTGTTGGAACATAAATTTAAATTACACATTTAGACACATGCTTACACACACATGAATATTGTTTTACAATTGCTTACACCAAAGTAAACATTTTGCATGAATTTATAGTGACACCTAGTGGATCAATAAGGAGGATCACAAAGAAGACAAATAATCAGACGAGGACAGGGCTCAAGGGGGAATATTTGTAGGAGCACAGTATCCCAATATAGGAATAAAAATCTCTTCACTCGTCACTGAATAAAGCATTTTTTAATGTTTTTTTTTATATATATCATAAATTGAAAATGTTATTTTTAAAAGAACATATAAAACAATGTTACATAGTGAAATCAGAAAAATAAAATATTGCTTTTATAAAATAGTATGATATATTCATATTCCATTTAACACTCAGGTATACATTATGTTGAACAGACTTATCTTCTTTATAATTATAATTAAATATGATACATAGATCTAATGTCTATATAATTCATAAGGCTCTGGCATTTCAATGGGGAGGTGCAGTGGCGAGAATCTATATAATCAGTCACTCAGTGATGTCACTGAGTGACTTCCTGTATTCCATTGCCCCTCCCCATTTCTCTCTCCCTCCCTGTATTAGTAATGTAAATAATGTAGCCCGTTTTTGAACACTGACTGACTGACTGACTGAATTACTGTGCTGATAAGAAGGAGCGAGCAGCCAAGTCAATTATGAATCACACATGCTCTCACTCCTCCTTATCAGAAAAGTAATACACTCAGTCAGTGTAACGAACCGGAACAGCACCGGGTGAGAGACGATGTTTATTGTCTTCTTTTATTTTGAGATAGAAACGGCACTTAACTATTTGTATTTACAAAAACGGGCTTGTTATCTACATTACTAATACAGGGAGGAGGAGACAGGGAGGGGGGGAGACAGAGTGTCTGTGCTGGATTTTTCTTTTTTTGACCTTATGTATTATATGGAATAATATTCTACCTACAGAATAATATACGAATATTACTTCACCTCGGAGTTCCCTGACCTGTATAAAAACACTTGGCCTAACAGCCTCATGTTTTTATATGGTCAGGGAACTCCTCGGTGGCGTAATATCCTTATATTACACTGTAGGTAGCATATTATCCCTTATATACCATAGTTCCCATTTGTAATAAAACAGATTAAAAGTTCCCTGTGATATTGCATAAGCTTTCTCATATTGCTTATCGTTGGAAAGATGTAAGATTATTTCTGGCAACCTTGGTACTTTGGTGGATTTTCAGTTTTTGGTTATAAGAATTTTAGATAATATTAGTAAATACATGATATAGTATTGTAGATATACCATGAGAGTATTTATATTTATACTTAGGAGAGCCATTAAAGGAGAAGGTGGTATTATGAACCTATTAAGGAATTTAGAAAGTAATATATTGTGTTCTGCATTTTTTTGATTTTAGGAAAAGACCACCAGATATGGAGGAGGGATGCAGTTTGGCCACAGATTCTCAAACTCATTGGTGAGTAATCACAAATCCATTTATGGGTAGTATCTGGTGTTCTATAGTACCTTATAAATGTTTTTTCATTTATTTCCCAATGGGTTATATATTTTGTCTATTTATAAGTAACTAAGAAAGCACTTCTGGTGATACTTTTGAATTTAAGTATAATTCCCATTGTTTCTTACAGTTTAGTATAGTAAAGTCATTTTTGTTGTAGAACAAGATATGGTATTTTTTCTGGAAGATTGATAATAGATTATCAACAATATCGTGTTGTTTCTGATTGAACATATCAGAAAATAAAGCTTTTAATCTGTACGATAAAAGGTTGTTAAGATGGATTTTCTATTTGGATATTAGGTCATGAAAGGGAATTGTGTTTCTTGTATAGTTAGATCTGAGAGATGTTAGACCAGTTAGTTCCCAGTGTTTAATATAAAGTATATTAAAGTATATTTTGAGTATAAAATTACATAAACTATATATAGACACATATGGAAGATATTTTATAATCTGGGGATAAGTAATTTCCAAACACTTACAGTTGCTTGGATTGTCAAGAAAGGTGAATATGGGATTTGTTTCTTCAGGACATTCAGGTCTAGGTTTGATTTCAATGAATATTTTTGGTTCATGATTATTTCAATGGATATTCATCTTTTGTGTTGATCGTATGTAATCCAAAAACGGTATTGTTCTAGTATGTTTGCGTTTCCATTTGTGGAAATCCATTTCCCCCCATCCATTTTTTGTTTGGTAGCTAGATTTATTATGGGTGTTTTCCCATTCCATATATAATTTTTGATTTTCTTTTCATTTTTTGAAGAAAAAAAAAAGCTCAGTGATAGGAATAATTCTAAATTTATATAGTAATTTAGGTAATTGCATAATTTTGATGAGTGATACCTTTTTCAACCATGGTATTTGGATGACCACAAATCCAGATTTCTATCGATTTCCTGCAGATATGGTTTAAAATTATAGTTGTATAGATTGTGTATTGGATATGTTAGTTGAATTCCTAGGTAGTTTATAGTTTTATAGTTTATAGTTTATAGTTTTATAGTGTAATTGTATTTGGCAAATAAAAATATTTTTAATGTTGTGGATACATTAATACCCAAGATAAAAGATTTGGATTCATTTATTTTATAATAGGAGATATTACTGAATATATTCAAAGTAGACTGTAGATGACTAAGAGTTTTGATTGGATTTATTGATATAAGTATCTCATCTGCATACAGACTTATCTTATGTTCTTGGTCATCTATGGTAATGCCTTTGGTTTTTATTATTTGCTCTAAATGCTTCTGCCAGAGGTTCCAATAATGGTGATAAGGGGCACCCTTCACTGGTACTACATCACTACAGCATTAGTGATGTAATATTTCTATTTTCTGCCCAGATGATTAAGTTTATATTTTTTCTAGTATTGTTGCTTGGTTGAAATAAAACTGACCTGATCAGCATGAAGCAGTTCTGGTAAGTATGTTTGGATTCTATTAGCTAATATTTTGGAGAATATTTTTATCCGCGAAAATCCGCGAGCGGACCCATTAAAACGTATTAAAATGAAAGTTCGGCAAAATCCGCATTAAAAGTGGTCTAAATAGCATTGGTAGCGTACACTTAATCACTCAGGGACCTGGGTAATGACCTTAAGAACACTTATCAATGCCTACAATACCTAAAAATTACAGTCCACTAGCGTGAATTTTAAAAAAACGGTATTTTCGAAGATTTCCGTAAAAACGGGGATTTCCGTAAAAACGAGGATTTCGTAAAAACGAGGAACCGGAACCTTCTGCCTGCACAATGGCGAGTTCTGTAAGGCAGATGTATGCCAAACAGTACCTCCTGGCCAGGGGGTACGATGATTTCCCCCCTGGCACCTATCATGTGCGCCGGCTCCTGTGCCGCTTTGGCTACCAGACCACTGTCTCTACCCTCCAGAGACAGTGGTCTGATCTTTTTTATTATATTACTGTATTGTAATAAGTAGTAAAATATTTTAATTCACTTCTGACAAAAACATATTTATTGTATATACCTTACCATTAATGCCATTACACACACCACATTGGCCACATTCCCCTATATAGTAGTTTGCACACAACAAGGGAAAGAATGCGATGGGGGTACTGGGTTACATAATGTCCACTGCGGTTTGCCACCATTGTTGTGGGTCCAGGCAGGCTTGGCCACACTGGACATACCCCTCACCCCACTGGCTTCTCTCCCTCAGAGTATGCTTCGTGCAAGGGAAAACGGGTGAACGGGTAAGGCTTTGTAGGAACCACACCATTGAGTTACAGCAGGCCCACTGCAGTTTGCCACCATTGTTGAAGAGCCAGGCAGGCTTGGCCCCACTGGACATACCCCTCACCCCATTGGCGTCTCTCCCTCAGAGTATGCTTCGTGCAAGGGAAAGTGGGTGAACGGGTAGGAACAGCACCATTGAGTTACAGCAGGCCCACTGCAGTTTGCCATCATTGTTGAAGAGCCAGGCAGGCTTGGCCCCACTGGACATACCCCTCACCCCATTGGCGTCTCTCCCTCAGAGTATGCTTCGTGCAAGGGAAAGCGGGTGAACGGGTAAGGCTTTGTAGGAACCGCACCATTGAGTTACAGCAGGCCCACATTTTGTAATATGGAGTACTGCTCTAGTGCCAGGCAGGATTGAAAACATTAGCCACAGAGTAGCTGTTGCGGCTGTATGAGATGGTCAGAGTAGGTGACACCACAAAGGTGCCTCGTGGAGAGAGAAGGAAGAACAAAGTACTGCTCTCAGGCCAAGTAGGATCGACCCAATCTTAGAAAAATTATCCACAAAGTAGCTGTTGTTGCAGAGCATTTGTTATTTCACAACTTGAATGCAGTAGAGCAAGGCAGGACCATATATGGCCCTGCCAATAAGAAAAATTTGCCATTTGCCAGCTAAGCTGGCATCAGCTAAGCCTCTAGGCGGAAGGAGCAGTATGGGTGGCCAGGGACAGGAGGCCTTCAGTCACGGGCATCAGCATCAGCAATAGGGGTGCTGTACTGGGATGTGATCCACGCCTCATTCATCTTGATGAATGTAAGGTGGTCCACATTCTCAGTGGAGAGACGGGTCCTCCTCTCGTTACAACAAGGTTAGTCCTTAAAAGGACTGTTGGGTCTCAAGATGTGTGAATACAGGGGTGGTTGACAACAAGTGCTAAACCACCATACTGAAATCCACACACAGAAAGCTCAAAAAAAGCTCAAAAAGCACAAAAAACTCTCTCCAACTCCTACACTATCAGGTCTCCACTAAACACACTCCAACACACTGACAAAATGGCGCCTGTGAAGCAGCCTTTTATACCCAGGGGCTGGCAATAATCATGTTAGCTGCCATTGGATAATTTGGGACATGTGGCTTGCTCCGTCTTCAAAATAATCCCCAAAATGCAGAAATTCCGCAAATTTACAAGAATTTCTTGTTTTTTCGAAAATTTTTGAAATTACGAGAAATCTCATAATTATGAGGACCTCCGTTTTCTCCGGATTTCGAAAATACGGAGATCCTCGTAATTACGAAAATTTTCGGGAAAAAAAATCCGCAGTTCGGACGTTCGGACGTTCGCGGACGGGATAAATGCGTGGCGGATCCGGGTTCGGGTCCGCGAACCAGCCATCTCTAATTGGGATAATTGTCGCTATCATAAATTCTTTTGGGACAGATCCCAATTCTACAACAATTTTATGGTGCAAGAATATTTTCAAATGTTTTCTACTATTCATTTGAATATCCATCTATTCTGGGGGCTTTATTATTAGGTAAGGAACAAATTATCTTGGTAATATTTTAAATATGCATTGGATAATTGAGTTGGACTAGTTGTGAATTTGTTATTGTCAGTAAATTTAATGAGTTTTAAAAATTGTTTATTTCTGCTTTGGTAGGGATATGGATTTCTGGGTTGTTTTTGAGATTATATAATGATTGGTATTATTTAGCAAACTCATTTGAAATTTCCTGGGGGTTATTTATCTTCTGTCTATTTTCTAAAAAAAATTAAAGGGCAACTAAAGCCACAGAACAACACTGAACCAGAAGGCAGAACACCTTGATATAAAACCAGTAATCTGTGTCTTACCTCTCATTTTGATACAGGCGCTGGGAAATTTACCTAAATAACATATGGTTTGTGCTTTACTTCTCAGCATTCTAGTATCAGACAGTTTGGTCAACGACCATTATGTTCTGCACATGCTCAGTCCTTAGCTATGGCACAAACTTGTTACAGTTGGTCACACCCATTATAATCTGTAGCCAATCCTTTTACAGACAGATAAAGCAAGTAGCATTGACTGAGGTCAGGAGGTGTGGCCTGACACTGCATAAACAACAGATACTTCATCCAGTTCTTAACAGGCTTTGATTTACTTTAACAGAGTTTACTAAAGTGGCATTTTATAGTTTATTGGTGTTTTTGGAGGGGGGGTGTTTTCTGATTCTGGGTGTGAAAATTTGGGTTTAGTTCTCCTTTAAGATATTTTGGATTTAGCTATTTTAATTGTGAATTTGTTTGCTAAAGTTCTATTGGCTTTAGGGCCTTGGCATTAAAGTGTGCATAAAGTTAGAATGTAGTCTAATGGTTTTCAAAGTTGTAATGATCTGTAAGTGTAGTAGATTCTTGTAAAGAGTTATTTCTTGTTTGTTTTTTGTTTTGTTTCAAGTTTTTTTAAGTTGATCTATTAATGTTAGTCTTTTCTGTAGTATTTTTCTTTTTTGTATGGAGGCTATTTTAATTAATTCTCCGCGTATATATGCTTTATGAGCAAAAACTTCTGCTTTAATAATATGCTGTAAAAGCCATTTGTCTGTGCAACTGGTATGTAATCGAGAATTCATTTTATGTGTTTTCGAGTAATCCATTGGGTGTAAAACTTTGCACGCATAGTGTAAATCTTTTATTTTTAAAAGTTTTATCAAGTTTTGACTGTTGCAATTTGTATTTTCATGTCGAGTCTGTGGGTTCTAGCGTAAAGTTAGTCTCTGCATACTATAAAATTTTGATGGGGAAACTCAGCTTTTTTTTATCACCTTTGAATAAATGTAATTTGTTTTTTATTTGGGTCATAAAGATTAACTATAGTGTAGAAATTATTATTGATGGTACAATATAGAATTATATAGCTACCATTTTTGTCAGTTACTATTGTCTTTTCTTTATTGGCAACTGTATTTCCTATGGATATTGCAACTCCCCGTTTTTTAGTGGAAAAAGATGCTTTATAATTTTTCTAGTACTGTAAATGCTCTGTACTTAGTTAGATGTGTTTCCGGTATGCAGAGGAGATCTATTTTATTGAGTAGTACTTTTTTCAACATAGTATATCTCTTAAAAGACAACTCCACCCTCATAAGAACATCTTTTACAAAGAATGGCCTCTTTAAAATATGTTGATATATCATAGTTTGTCCTATGAATTCATTACTGTATGCCTGCTATGCTTCTGTCATGGAAACTGAGGCTATTTTAGAAACCTGTACTGAGCCTGTACGTAGCCTGGGCATGCTCAGAAGAGGCAAACAGGGGTTCAGTCATTGGCTGTGATGTCAACAGTCAAATCCATAACTGACAGCTACTAACTGGAAGAACCAGGAAGCAGAAACAGGGGAAACAGGACATTGTGCAGAATTTCAGGTTAGACTTATATATTTCACATTTCAAACTATTACCGTTTAGGGTTTTGGGGGGTGATTTACCCTTTAAATAGAGATGGACTAGGACTCGAACTCGAACCTGAGTTCGAGGCGAACTATTCGAGTTTGAACGAATTCGGACTTTTCGAACAATCCCCGGAATATTTTCCGGACTTTCGATAATTATCGAATGTTAGAGGAAATCTAATATGCGAGTAAAATGTCTATTATACCTATACGCGAGCATCAAATTCGCGAGTAAAATGTCCATTAAAACCTATACATGAGCATCGAATCCGCGAGTAAAATGTCCATTAAAACCTATACGCGAGCATCGAATCTGCAAGTAAAATGTCCATGATACCTAGGCGCGAACATCGAATGTTCAAACATGAGAGCTCTAAAATAGCATGAGTGAGAGTAAAATTGATTTTCGAATGTCCTGGATATTGGAACATGTTCCTCAGACCATTTCCCAGGTCCCATAGCCATTTACATTAAGTAACCATTGATATTTTAATTGTATTTCATTCAAACTGTTCTTTCTGTGTTCTTGAGCAGCCACAGTGGAGACTGGTCCGGGAATGTCACCGTCACTGCCGATCACTGACTTCCTTAACCGGAAGTGCAGAGCCGTGGCGGTGGAGCGAGGAGGAGCATGTAAGTATAATAGCTGTGTGTGGGAGCTGATTTATAACTTTTGACTAAAACGAAGTTAAGGTTTTGGGGGGTTATCTACATTATATCACTTTTTGAAAAGAGGGGTGGACAGTCCCTTTAATGGGTTCGTTTTCAAACTTTCAAACTTTCCATATAGTTCAAAAGTTCGAAAACGGACCGAACTTTCGAAAATTCGGCCATCTCTACTCTTAAATTGGGAGTGGAGCCCTCTGACATTATACGTTTGAATTTGTATTACCGGTGGTCCACATCTCATGGAGAGACGGGTCCTCCTCTCGTTACAACAAGGTTAGTCCTTAAGGACTGTTGGGTCTCAAGATGGTTATACAGGGGTGGTTACAACAAGTGCTAAACCACCATACTGAAATCCACACACAGAAAGCTCAAAAAAGCTCAAAAAGCACAAAACTCTCTCCAACTCCTACACTTCAGGTCCCACTAAACACACTCCACACACACTGACAAAATGGCGCCTGTGAAGCAGCCTTTTATACCCGGGGCTGGCATAACATGTTAGCTGTCATTGTGATATTTGGGACATGTGGCTTGCTCCGTCTTCAAATAATCCCCAAAATGCAGAAATTCCGCAAATTTACAAGAATTCTGTTTTTTCGAAAATTTTTGAAATTCCGAGAATCTCATAATTACGAGGACCTCCGTTTTTCCTCCGGATTTCGAAAATACGAGATCCTTAATTACGAAAATTTTCGGAAAAAAAATCCGCAGTTCGGAGCGTTCGGACGTTCGCGACGGGATAAATGCGTGGGCTGGATCCGGGTTCGGGTCCGCAAACCAGCCATCTCTAATTGGATAATTGTCGCTATCATAAATCTCTTGGTAGATATTTTAAATATGATTTGGATAATTGAGTTGGACTAGTTTGTGAATTTGTTTTGTCAGTAAATTTAATGAGTTTTAAAAATTGTTTATTTCTGCTTTGGTAGATATGGATTTCTGGGTTGTTTTTGAGATTTATAATGATTGGTATTATTTAGCAACTCATTGAAATTTCCTGGGGGTTATTTATCTTCTGTCTATTTCTAAAAAAAATTAAAGGGTATCTAAAGCCACAGAACAACACTGAACCAGAAGGCAGAACACCTTGATATAAAACCAGTAATCTGTGTCTTACCTCTATTTTGATACAGGCGCTGGGAAATTACCTAAATAACAATGGTTTGTGCTTTACTTCTCAGCACTAGTATCAGACAGTTTGGTCAACGACCATTATGTTCTGCACATGCTCAGTCCTTAGCTATGGCACAAACTTGTTACAGTTGTCACATCCATTAATAATCTGTAGCCAATCCTTTTACAGACAGATAAGCAAGTCATTGCTGAGGTCAGGAGGGGTGTGTCTGACACTGCATAAACACACAGATACTTCATCCAGTTCTTAACAGCTTTGATTTACTTTAACAAGTTTACTAAAGTGGCATTTTATAGTTTATTGGTGTTTTTAGGGGGGGGTGGTTTCTGATTCTGGGGTGAAAATTGGGTTATTGTCTCCTTTAAGATATTTTGATTAGCTATTTAATTGTGAATTTGTTTGCTAAAGTTCTATTGGCTTTAGGGCCTTGTGCATTAAAGTGTGCATAAAAGTTAGAATGTAGTCTAATGGTTTTCAAAGTTGTAAAGATCTAGAAGTGTAGTAGATTCTTGTAAAGAGTTATTTCTTGTTTGTTTTTTGTTTTGTTTCAAGTTTTTTTAAGTTGATCATAAATGTTAGTCTTTCTGTAGTATTTTTCTTTTTTGTATGGGGCTATTTTAATTAATTCTCCGCGTATATATGCTTTATGAGAAAACAACTTCTGCTTTAATAATATGCTGTAAAAGCCTTTGTCTGTGCAACTGGTATGTAATCGAGAATTCATTTTATGTGTTTTTCGAGTAATCCATTGGGTGTAAAACTTTGCACGCATAGTGTAAATCTTTTATTTTTAAAAGTTTTATCAAGTTTTGACTGTTGCAATTTGTATTTTCATGTCGATGCTGTGGGTTCTAACGTAAAGTTAGTCTCCGCAACTATAAAATTTTGATGGGGAAACTCAGCTTTTTTTTATCACCTTTGAATAAATGTATTTGTTTTTTTATTGGGTCAAAGATAACTATAGTGTAGTAATTATTATTGATGGTACAATATAGAATTATATAGCTACCATTTTTGTCAGTTACTATTGTCTTTTCTTTATGGCAACTGTATTTCCTATGGATAGGCAACCCCCGCTTTTTAGTGGAAAAAGATGCTTTATAATTTTTCTAGTTGTAAATGCTCTGTACTTAGTTAGATTGTTTTTCCGGTATGCAGAGAGATCTATTTTATTGAGTGTACTTTTTTCAACATAGTATATCTCTTAAAAGACAACTCCACCCTCATAAGAACATCTTTTACAAAGAATGGCCTCTTAAAATATGTTGATATATCATAGTTTGTCCTATGAATTCATTACTGTATGCCTGCTATGCTCTGGATGCCTCATGGAAACTGAGCTATTTGAAACCTGTACTGAGCCTGTACTGAGCCTGGGCATGCTCAAAAGGCAAACAGGGGATTAACATTCAGTCATGCTGTGATGTCACACATCAAATCCATAACTGACAGCTACTACTGGAAGAACCAGGAAGCAGAAACAGGAAACAGGACATTGTGCAGAATTTCAGGTTAGACTTATATATTTCACATTTCAAACTATACCGTTTAGGGTTTTGGGGGGTGATTTACCCTTTAAATAGAGATGGACTAGGACTCGAACTCGAACCTGAGTTCGAGGCGAACTATTCGAGTTTGAAAACAATTCGGACTTTTCGAACAATCCCCGGAATATTTTCCGGACTTTCGATAATTATCGAATGTTAGAGGAAATTGAATATGCGAGTAAAATGTCTATTATACCTATACGCGAGCATCAAATTCGCGAGTAAATGTCCATTAAAACCTATACCTGAGCATCGAATCCGCGAGTAAAATGTCCATTAAAACCTATACTGAGCATCGAATCAGCAAGTAAAATGTCCATGATACCTAGGCGCGAACATCGAATGTTCAAACATGAGAGCTCTAAAATAGCATGAGTGAGAGTAAAATTGATTTTCGAATGTCCTGGATATTGGAACATGTTCCTCAGACCATTTCCCAGGTCCCATAGCCATTTACATTAAGTAACCATTGATATTTTAATTGTATTTCATTCAAACTGTTCTTTCTTGTGTTCTGTGTCTGAGCAGCCACATGGGACTGGTCCGGGAATGTCACCGTCACTGCCGTCACTGACTTCCTTAACCGGAAGTGCAGAGCCGTGGCGGTGGACGAGGAGGAGCATGTAAGTATAATAGCTGTGTGTGGGAGCTGATTATAACTTTTGACTAAAACGAAGTTAAGTTTTTGGGGGGTTATCTACATTATATCACTTTTTGAAAAGAGGGTGGACAGTCCCTTTAATGGGTTCGTTTTCAAACTTTCAAACTTTCCATATAGTTCAAAAGTTCGAAAACGGACCGAACTTTCGAAAATTCGGCCATCTCTACTCTTAAATTGGGAGTGGAGCCCTCTGACATTATACGTTGAATTTGATTACCATTTAAAAAAAAAATCATATTTTGTTAACCTCGTGGGATCTCTAAAGTTTGAAACTGTGGGTTAGAATAGCTTTGTTGTATTATGGTTTTATTGTTTTAGAATGGGAGGTTGATGTTATTTTTATTTAACAATGTTAACCGTTTAAATACTTTAAGACATTTGTGAGTATTAACATTACCTTATCAAATAACTTACTAACAAATGTATATCTGTTTGTATTCAATTAGATCAACTGGACTTGAAGTTTAGTTCTTGAAGACGTGAAGACGTTTTGCTAGTCATCCAACTGGCTTTCTCAATTCAGAATGAACTCAATTCAGAATTCAAGAACTAAATTTCAAGTCCAGTTGATCTAATTGAATACAACAGATATACCATGACCTGGATGAATGAGAAACTTCACAAGCATATAACAAATAGTATATTCATGGAAAAATCTAAATACAAATAAAGTCTAGGGGGAGGCTACCGTAGTCATTTCTAGCAGTTTTTCATTGAGTCATACATTGATGTTATATATAACTATGATGACATGAATCATTAGTCCAAGAGTTTTATTATGACTGTGTCTTGAACCTCAAACCACCATTGAACACACAGAATTTAGAAGTATTTTTTAAAATTCCCAGAATAATTGTCGCTATCATAAATCTCTTGGTAATATTTTAAATATGTATTGGATAATTGAGTTGACTAGTTGTGAATTTGTTATTGTCAGTAAATTTAATGAGTTTTAAAATTGTTTATTTCTGCTTTGGTAGGGATATGGATTTCTGGGTTGTTTTTGAGATTATATAATGATGGTATTATTTAGCAAACTCATTTGAAATTTCCTGGGGGATTTATCTTCTGTCTATTTTCTAAAAAAAATTAAAGGGTATCTAAAGCCACAGAACAACACTGAACCAGAAGGCAGAACACCTTGATATAAAACCAGTAATCTGTGTCTTACCTCTCATTTTGATACAGGCGCTGGGAAATTTACCTAAATAACATATGGTTTGTGCTTTACTTCTCAGCATTCTAGTATCAGACAGTTTGGTCAACGACCATTATGTTCTGCACATGCTCAGTCCTTAGCTATGGCACAAACTTGTTACAGTTGGTCACATCCATTAAATCTGTAGCCAATCCTTTTACAGGACAGATAAAGCAAGTAAGCATTTGACGAGGTCAGGAGGTGGTCTGACACTGCATAAACACACAGATACTTCATCCAGTTCTTAACAGGCTTTGATTTACTTTAACAGAGTTTACTAAAGTGGCATTTTATAGTTTATTGTGTTTTTAGGGGGGGGGGGGTTTCTGATTCTGGGGTGAAAAATTGGGTTTAGTTCTCCTTTAAGATATTTTGGATTAGCTATTTTAATTGTGAATTTGTTTGCTAAAGTTCTATTGGCTTTAGGGCCTTGTGCATTAAAGTGTGCATAAAAGTTAGAATGTAGTCTAATGGTTTTCAAAGTTGAAAGATCTAGTAAGTGTAGTAGATTCTTGTAAAGAGTTATTTCTTGTTTGTTTTTTTGTTTTGTTTCAAGTTTTTTTAAGTTGATCTATTAATGTTAGGTTTTCTGTAGTATTTTTCTTTTTTGTAGGAGGCTATTTTAATTAATTCTCCGCGTATATATGCTTTATGAGCAAAAACTTCTGCTTTAATAATATCTGTAAAAGCCATTTGTGTGCAACTGGTATGTAATCGAGAATTCATTTTATGTGTTTTCGAGTAATCCATTGGGTGTAAAACTTTGCACGCATAGTGTAAATCTTTTATTTTTAAAAGTTTTATCAAGTTTTGAGTTGCAATTTGTATTTTCATGTCGAGTCTGTGGGTTCTAACGTAAAGTTAGTCTCCGCATACTATAAAATTTTGATGGGGAAACTCAGTTTTTTTTATCACCTTTGAATAAATGTAATTGTTTTTTATTTGGGTCATAAAGATTAACTATAGTGTAGTAATATTATTGATGGTACAATATAGAATTATAAGCTACCATTTTTGTCAGTTACTATTGTCTTTTCTTTATTGGCAACTGATTTCCTATGGATATTGCAACTCCCCGTTTTTTAGTGGAAAAAGATGCTTTATAATTTTTGTACTGTAAATGCTCTGTACTTAGTTAGATGTGTTTCCGGTATGCAGAGGAGATCTATTTTATTGAGTAGTACTTTTTCAACATAGTATACTCTTAAAAGACAACTCCACCCTCATAAGAACATCTTTTACAAAGAATGGCCTCTTTAAAATATGTTGATATATCATAGTTTGTCCTATGAATTCATTACTGTATGCCTGCTATGCTTCTGGATGCCTCATGGAAACTGAGCTATTTTAGAAACCTGTACTGAGCCTGTACTGAGCCTGGGCATGCTCAGAAGAGGCAAACAGGGGATTAACATTAGTCATGGCTGTGATGTCAACAGTCAAATCCATAACTGACAGCTACTAACTGGAAGAACCAGGAAGCAGAAACAGGGGAAACAGGACAGTGGCAGAATTTCAGGTTAGACTTATATATTTCACATTTCAAACTATACCGTTTAGGGTTTGTGGGGGTGATTTACCCTTTAAATAGAGATGGACTAGGACTCGAACTCGAACCTGAGTTCGAGGCGAACTATTCGAGTTTGAACGAATTCGGACTTTTCGAACAATCCCCGGAATATTTTCCGGACTTTCGATAATTATCGAATGTTAGAGGAAATTGAATATGCGAGTAAAATGTCTATTATACCTATACGCGAGCATCAAATTCGCGAGTAAAATGTCCATAAAACCTTACCTGAGCATCGAATCCGCGAGTAAAATGTCCATTAAAACCTATACGTGAGCATCGAATCAGCAAGTAAAATGTCCATGATACCTAGGCGCGAACATCGAATGTTCAAACATGAGAGCTCTAAAATAGCATGAGTGAGAGTAAAATTGATTTTCGAATGTCCTGGATATTGGAACATGTTCCTCAGAACCATTTCCCAGGTCCCATAGCCATTTACATTAAGTAACCATTGATATTTTAATTGTATTTCATTCAAACTGTTCTTTCTGTGTTCTTGAGCAGCCACAGTGGAGACTGGTCCGGGAATGTCACCGTCACTGCCGATCACTGACTTCTAACCGGAAGTGCAGAGCCGTGGCGGGTGGAGCGAGGAGGAGCATGTAAGTATAATAGCTGTGTGTGGGAGCTGATTTATAACTTTTGACTAAACGAAGTTAAGGTTTTGGGGGGTTATCTACATTATATCACTTTTTGAAAAGAGGGTGGACAGTCCCTTAATGGGTTCGTTTTCAAACTTTCAAACTTTCCATATAGTTCAAAAGTTCGAAAACGGACCGAACTTTCGAAAATTCGGCCATCTCTACTCTTAATTGGGAGTGGAGCCCTCTGACATTATACGTTTGAATTTGTATTACCATGTTAAAAAAAAAATCAATTTGTTAACCTCGTGGGATCTCTAAAGTTTGAAACTGTGGGTTGTATGAATAGCTTGTTGTATTATTGGTTTTATTGTTTTAGAATGGGATGTTGATGTTATTTTTATCTTAACAATGTATACTGTTAATACTTTAAGACATTTGTGAGTATTAACATTACCATATCAAATAACTTACTAACAAATAGTATATCTGTTGTATTCAATTAGATCAACTGGACTTGAAGTTTAGTTCTTGAAGACGTTTTGCTAGTCATCCAACTGGCTTTCTCAATTCAGAATGAACTCAATTCAGAATTCACGAAACTAAATTTCAAGTCCAGTTGATCTAATTGAATACAACAGATATACCATGACCTGGATGAATGAGAAACTTCACAAGCAATAACAAATGTATATTCATGGAAAAATCTAAAAACAAATAAAGTTAGGGGGAGGCTACCGTAGTCATTTCTAGCAGTTTTTCATTGAGTCATACATTGATGTTATATATAACTATGATGACATGAATCATTAGTCCAAGAGTTTATTAGACTGTGTCTTGAACCTCAAACCACCATTGAACACACAGAATTTAGAAGTATTTTTTAAAATTCATACTATATAATATAATCGTATATCTATTATTTTTGGCATGAATATGCTTATCCCCACAACTTATTATAGTGTTTAATTATCTGAGTGAGGTTTATATTATTTAATTACTATTATTACTATTATTATTAATTTATATAGCGTCAACACATTCCGTGGCGCTTTACAATTACATAGTCATACATTACATACAGGGTACCCAGAATAATTGTCGCTATCATAAATCTCTTGGTAATATTTTAAATATGTATTGGATAATTGAGTTGACTAGTTGTGAATTTGTTATGTCAGTAAATTTAATGAGTTTTAAAATTGTTTATTTCTGCTTTGGTAGGGATATGGATTTCTGGGTTGTTTTTGAGATTATATAATGATTGGTATTATTTAGCAAACTCATTTGAAATTTCCTGGGGGATTTATCTTCTGTCTATTTTCTAAAAAAAATTAAAGGGTATCTAAAGCCACAGAACAACACTGAACCAGAAGGCAGAACACCTTGATATAAAACCAGTAATCTGTGTCTTACCTCTCATTTTGATACAGGCGCTGGGAAATTTACCTAAATAACATATGGTTTGTGCTTTACTTCTCAGCATTCTAGTATCAGACAGTTTGGTCAACGACCATTATGTTCTGCACATGCTCAGTCCTTAGCTATGGCACAAACTTGTTACAGTTGGTCACATCCATTAAATCTGTAGCCAATCCTTTTACAGGACAGATAAAGCAAGTAAGCATTTGACGAGGTCAGGAGGTGGTCTGACACTGCATAAACACACAGATACTTCATCCAGTTCTTAACAGGCTTTGATTTACTTTAACAGAGTTTACTAAAGTGGCATTTTATAGTTTATTGTGTTTTTAGGGGGGGGTGGTGGTTTCTGATTCTGGGGTGAAAAATTGGGTTTAGTTCTCCTTTAAGATATTTTGGATTAGCTATTTTAATTGTGAATTTGTTTGCTAAAGTTCTATTGGCTTTAGGGCCTTGTGCATTAAAGTGTGCATAAAAGTTAGAATGTAGTCTAATGGTTTTCAAAGTTGAAAGATCTAGTAAGTGTAGTAGATTCTTGTAAAGAGTTATTTCTTGTTTGTTTTTTTGTTTTGTTTCAAGTTTTTTTAAGTTGATCTATTAATGTAGTTTTCTGTAGTATTTTTCTTTTTTGTAGGAGGCTATTTTAATTAATTCTCCGCGTATATATGCTTTATGAGCAAAAACTTCTGCTTTAATAATATCTGTAAAAGCCATTTGTGGCAACTGGTATGTAATCGAGAATTCATTTTATGTGTTTTCGAGTAATCCATTGGGTGTAAAACTTTGCACGCATAGTGTAAATCTTTTATTTTTAAAAGTTTTATCAAGTTTTGATGTTGCAATTTGTATTTTCATGTCGAGTCTGTGGGTTCTAACGTAAAGTTAGTCTCCGCATACTATAAAATTTTGATGGGGAAACTCAGTTTTTTTTATCACCTTTGAATAAATGTAATTGTTTTTTATTTGGGTCATAAAGATTAACTATAGTGTAGTAATATTATTGATGGTACAATATAGAATTATAAGCTACCATTTTTGTCAGTTACTATTGTCTTTTCTTTATTGGCAACTGATTTCCTATGGATATTGCAACTCCCCGTTTTTTAGTGGAAAAAGATGCTTTATAATTTTTCAGTACTGTAAATGCTCTGTACTTAGTTAGATGTGTTTCCGGTATGCAGAGGAGATCTATTTTATTGAGTAGTACTTTTTTCAACATAGTATACTCTTAAAAGACAACTCCACCCTCATAAGAACATCTTTTACAAAGAATGGCCTCTTTAAAATATGTTGATATATCATAGTTTGTCCTATGAATTCATTACTGTATGCCTGCTATGCTTCTGGATGCCTCATGGAAACTGAGCTATTTAGAAACCTGTACTGAGCCTGTACTGAGCCTGGGCATGCTCAGAAGAGGCAAACAGGGGATTAACATTAGTCATGGCTGTGATGTCAACAGTCAAATCCATAACTGACAGCTACTAACTGGAAGAACCAGGAAGCAGAAACAGGGGAAACAGGACATGGCAGAATTTCAGGTTAGACTTATATATTTCACATTTCAAACTATACCGTTTAGGGTTTGTGGGGGTGATTTACCCTTTAAATAGAGATGGACTAGGACTCGAACTCGAACCTGAGTTCGAGGCGAACTATTCGAGTTTGAACGAATTCGGACTTTTCGAACAATCCCCGGAATATTTTCCGGACTTTCGATAATTATCGAATGTTAGAGGAAATTGAATATGCGAGTAAAATGTCTATTATACCTATACGCGAGCATCAAATTCGCGAGTAAAATGTCCATAAAACCTTACCTGAGCATCGAATCCGCGAGTAAAATGTCCATTAAAACCTATACGTGAGCATCGAATCAGCAAGTAAAATGTCCATGATACCTAGGCGCGAACATCGAATGTTCAAACATGAGAGCTCTAAAATAGCATGAGTGAGAGTAAAATTGATTTTCGAATGTCCTGGATATTGGAACATGTTCCTCAGAACCATTTCCCAGGTCCCATAGCCATTTACATTAAGTAACCATTGATATTTTAATTGTATTTCATTCAAACTGTTCTTTCTGTGTTCTTGAGCAGCCACAGTGGAGACTGGTCCGGGAATGTCACCGTCACTGCCGATCACTGACTTCTAACCGGAAGTGCAGAGCCGTGGCGGGTGGAGCGAGGAGGAGCATGTAAGTATAATAGCTGTGTGTGGGAGCTGATTTATAACTTTTGACTAAACGAAGTTAAGGTTTTGGGGGGTTATCTACATTATATCACTTTTTGAAAAGAGGGGTGGACAGTCCCCTTAATGGGTTCGTTTTCAAACTTTCAAACTTTCCATATAGTTCAAAAGTTCGAAAACGGACCGAACTTTCGAAAATTCGGCCATCTCTACTCTTAATTGGGAGTGGAGCCCTCTGACATTATACGTTTGAATTTGTATTACCATGTTTAAAAAAAAAATCAATTTGTTAACCTCGTGGGATCTCTGAAAGTTTGAAACTGTGGGTTGTATGATAGCTTGTTGTATTATTGGTTTTATTGTTTTAGAATGGGATGTTGATGTTATTTTTATCTTAACAATGTATACTGTTAATACTTTAAGACATTTGTGAGTATTAACATTACCATTATCAAATAACTTACTAACAAATAGTATATCTGTTGTATTCAATTAGATCAACTGGACTTGAAGTTTAGTTCTTGAAGACGTTTTGCTAGTCATCCAACTGGCTTTCTCAATTCAGAATGAACTCAATTCAGAATTCACGAAACTAAATTTCAAGTCCAGTTGATCTAATTGAATACAACAGATATACCATGACCTGGATGAATGAGAAACTTCACAAGCAATAACAAATGTATATTCATGGAAAAATCTAAAAACAAATAAAGTTAGGGGGAGGCTACCGTAGTCATTTCTAGCAGTTTTTCATTGAGTCATACATTGATGTTATATATAACTATGATGACATGAATCATTAGTCCAAGAGTTTTATTAGACTGTGTCTTGAACCTCAAACCACCATTGAACACACAGAATTTAGAAGTATTTTTTAAAATAATACTATATAATATAACGTATATCTATTTTTTGGCATGAATATGCTTATCCCCACAACTTATTAAGTGTTTAATTATCTGAGTGAGGTTTGTATTATTTAATTACTTTATTTACTATTATTATTAATTTATATAGCGTCACCACATAATGTGGTGTACAAGTTGGTTTTGTCCTGGCTATGTGGTGCACTGGTGCAATAGAGAAACACATTGCATTTGTTAGCATATTTTTTATTTGATAATAAGCTTATATTGTAAGTGGATATATGTTTAGTTATCAGATCATCTCAGTATTTGGGGGATGCTTATAGTAAATGTAAGTAGCAGGGCTGCATTCATTACAACCTGGTTGTATTTACACTGCATGTTTTCAATATACATTCCCTATCTGCCCTTTGCTGTTTGAGAGTGCTTGGCAGGGAATGGTGAAACTAGTAGTACAACTGCATAGGCACTTGGGTTAGTCACTATTTTGCTAAAGGAAAGTAATTTCAGACTGTAATAAAACACTTATTTTTATTTATCTGTTATAACAACATTCATGTGCATTTATAGACTCCTATACAACCCCATAGGTATGAAACCCAGGCACTAAAAAAAATTTTTCATTTGGGCAGTCTAGAACCAGCCATCTACTTGCAAGTCTCTAACCTAAATACAAAGGCAAGACCTGCTAGTTTGACTGCTGATTAGAAACTGAGCTTCTCTGAAGATTTCATGCTGTTTTATAGTGTCTCATAAACACCCCCCCAAAATCTGATTGGTCTAGATACAATCTTAAATCTGATTGGATCTTGGACCAATCAGATATTGGGGGTGGGTTTAGGAGTCACTACAAATAGTGGATGTTCAGTAAGGAGAGCTAGTTTCAGTTTTGCATTTCATCTGAGATGTTATATCTTTGTTCTGAGGCATGTACTGGGATATAAGCTTATTGAGTGATTATGGCTGGGTAGCTTGAATAAAAATAAACAAAAAACAACTTCAAAAGGTAGAAATCCTGCCAAAACCTCATGGAATGTAAAAAAAAGTTACTAAATATCAATCTCCCAAATGTCCTGACTCAGAAATACCCCACACAAACTATATATTCCTGAAATCTACACACTTTTAGCTATGTAACACTGTAGTTTGTTCATTCATACCATCAATGGTGTGGGCGCAGTTCTTCATAGAATTTCGCATGTGTCTGGAAAAATGAACAAAAAACAACTTCAAAAGCTAGAAATCATGCCAAAACTTCATGGATGTAAAAAAAGTTACTAAATATCAATCTCCCAAATGTCCTGAATCA
>JAACNH010001862.1:0-54107 GCA_019447015.1 Hymenochirus boettgeri
CCGTGTATGTATAGAGGAGTTCCTGTGTATGTATAGAGGAGGATGTGTCTGTATAGACGGAGTTGTGTACGATAGAGTAGTATGGTCTGTATAGAGTGAGCTGTGTATGTATAGGGAGATGTGTCTGTTATAGAGGCGTCTGTGTATGTCTAGAGGAGACTGTGTCTGTATGAGGAGCCTGTTGTACAGTATAGAGGAGTAGTCTGTGTCTGTATAGAGGAGCCTGTGTATGTAAGAGGAGGCCTCTGTCGGTATAGAGGGCCTGTGTATGTATAGAGGGAGACTCTGTTGTTGTATAGAGGAGTCGTGTGTATGGTATAGAGGCGACTGGTCTTATAGAGGAGGTCTGTTCGTCTAGAGGCGCCTGTGTATGTGTAGAGGAGACCCTGTGTCTGTCTAGAGGAGTCTGTTGATGTATAGAGGAGACTGGTCTGTATAGAGGAGCCGTGTCTGTATAGAGGAGAAGGTGTCTTGTAAGAGAGCGGGTCTGTATAGGGAGGAATGTGTCTGTATAGAGGGAGCCTGGTCTGTATAGAGAGCCTGTGTATGTGTAGAGGAAGACTGGTCTGTATAGAGGAGCCTGTGTTATGAGGACTGTGTCTGTATAGAGGAGCCTGTGTTGCTGTTAGAGGAGATGTGTATGTTAGAGGAGTACTGTGTATGTGTAGAGGAGAGCTGGTGCTGTATAAGCGGTAGGTAAGAGGAGGCGCTATGGGATTGTTGTATGAGAGGGCCTGTGTATCTATAGAGGAGCGTGTATGTTAGAGGAGGACTGTGTATGTATAGAGGAGACTGTGTATCTATAGAGGAGCCTGTGTATCTATAGAGGAGCGGATTGAGTGTAGAGGAGACTGGTATCTGTATGAGGGAGCTGTGTGCTGTATAGAGGAGGCCTGTTTTAGTGTATAGGGCAGCATGTGTATGCTATAGAGGAGCCCCGTTGTCTGTAAGGACGGGTTGTATAGAGGAGCGACGGTACTGTTAAGTAGCCTGTGTGTATTAGAGGAGCCTAGAAGGTCTGTATAGAGGAAGACGTGTTGTCTGTATAGAGACCTGTGATGTAGAGTCTGTAAGAGGGAGACTGTGTCTGTATAGAGGAGATGTGTAGCGTATAGAGGAGGGCTGTGTCTGTATAGAGGACCTGTGTATGATAGAGGAGCGTGTTGTAGAGGAACTGGTGTGTAAGAGGAGATTGTGTAGTATAGAGGAGGCCGTGGTCGGTATGAGGGGAGCGTGTACTGTATAGAGGAGCTTGTGCTGTTATACGAGAGCCGGATGTATAGAGGAGCCGTGTTCGTAATAGAGGAGACGTCTGATGAGTCTGTAGTAAAGACGTCTGCAGAGATCTGTGTCGTATAGCTTTCGTATAGAGGAGACTGTGTATGTTATAGAGGAGGACTGTATGTATGGAGAGGAGCGTCTGATAGAGCGTGTCTTATAGAGAGAGTCTGTGGCTGTATAGAGGACCGTGCTGGAGGAGCCTGTGTCGTATAGAGGAGCACTGATGTCTGTAGAGAGCTGTGTTCTTATAGAGGAGCCGTGTCTGTATACGAGAGGGTGTGTATACATGAGCCTGTGTCTGTATAGAGGAGCGACTGTGTCTGTAATGAGGGAGCTGTTGTGTCGTATAGAGGAGGCGGTGCCTCTGTATGGAGCCTGGTTGATTCGTAGGTTAGAGGAGTCATGGTGTGTTAGAGGAGCTGTGTTGTATAGAGGAGACTGTGGTGTAAGGGCCCGTTGTGTAGAGGACTGGGCTGTTGTTGGTCTGTATAGGTGAGGACTGTGTCTGATGAGGAGGTTTTACAGAGGAGACTGTGTCTGTACAGAGGAGCCTGTGTCTGATAGAGGATACTGTGCGGTACTAGCGGAAGCCTGTGTCTGTCATAGAGGAGTGTGTCTGTATGAGTTGAGGTCGTATGAGGAGCTTTTGTTTGTGGAGCTGTGTATTTAGAGGAGCTGTTGTCTGTATGAGAGACGGCAGGACTGTGTCTGTATAGGGAGACTGTGTGCTATAGAGGAGACTGTGTCTCTTATAGAGGAGACTGTTGTCTGTATAGAGGAGACTGTGATGTTACGGAACTGTATAGATAGAGGAGGGACTGTGTCTGTATAGAGGAGGCTGTGGTCTGTTACTAAGGAGTTGTGGTATGTATAGAGGAGACTGTGTTGTCTTGAGGAAGGTAGTAGAGACTGTGTCGTATAGAGGGTCTGTGTCTGTATAAGAGGAGCTGTGTCTGTATAGAGAGGGGTGAGGGCTGTGTTGTTAGAGGAGTCTGTGTATGTTATAGAGGAGGCCTGTGTAGTAGAGAGGAGACTGTGTCGTTAGGAGGACTGGTTGTGAGGAGACTGTGTATGTATAGAGGGACTGTGTCTGTATAGAGGAGAGCTATGAGGGACTGTGTATGGGATATAGAGGAGCTGTGGTCTGTATAGAGGAAGCTGTGTATGTATAAGAGGAGACTGGTCTGTTAGACTGTCTATAGAGGGAGCCACTGTGTCATGTTATAGAGGCGAGAGGTCTATAGAGCGAATGTGATGTAAGAGGAGGGTTTGTGCATGTATAGAGGAGACTGTGTCTGTATAGGAGTCTGTGTATGTATAGAGGACGTGGACGAACTGGGGCTGTATTAGAGGGTACTGTTGATAGAGGAGACGTGTGTATGTATAGAGGAGACTGTGTATGTATAGAGGAGACTGGTTGTATAAGAGGAGCTGGTCTGTATAGACGGATGTATATAGGGAGCATGATTTTTATAGAGGAGCCTGTTGTTATAGAGGAGCCGTGTATAGAGGAGCCTGTGTCTGTATTAGAGGAAGCTGTGGGTATGTGTAGAGGAGGAGACTGTGTCTGTAAGAGGGACCGTGTCTGTATGAGGAGGCGGAGACCGTGGCTTGGAGTACTTTATGTAGAGAGGAGTCGGGTCTGTATTAGAGGATGAAGTGTCTGTATAGGAGGACCTGTGTCTGTATAGAGGAGCCTGCTGTATGTATGGGAGCATGGGTGATGAGAGGCCTGGCTGTTATAGAGATGCCAGTGATTTAGAGGAGCCGTGGGTAGAGGCTGTGTGTATAATGGTGATAGAGTCTGAAGAGGGGCTTGTCTGTAAGGACCTGTGTGTTAGAGCTGTCTGATAGACGAGGTTGAGGAGCCTGTGTGCGTATAAGAGCTGTTCGTAAGAGGCCTGGATGTCTGTGATAGAGGAGCCGGTTGTGAAGCGTTATGTTAAAAGAGGAGCCTGGTGTATGTTTAGAGGAGGACTGTGTATGTGTAGAGGAGGAGTTGTGTCTGTATAAGCCTTTGTAGAGGAGCCTCTGATAAGAGACGTGTATGTATAGAGGAGCCTGTGTCTGTATGAGGGGAGTCTGTTAGAGGACGGGTATAGGGATGTGATCTATAGAGGAGCGTACTTTGGGTAGCCTGTGTGTATAGAGGAGGACTTTTGAAGAGTTGGCTGATAGGGATGTATAGAGGAGACTGTGTCTGGTATAGAAGAGAGCCCTGTCGTGTATGAGGAGGAACTGGGGTCTGTATAGAGGGCTGATGTTGTATAGAGGAGCTGTGTATGTATAGAGGGAGCTGTGTATTGTTGATAGAGGAGCTGTTGTCTGTTTTACGAGGAGCGTGGTATAGAGAATAGGGAAGCTGTGTCTGTATAGAGGAGCCATGTGGTATGAGGACGGTCGTAGGAGTCTGCTGTCTGTATAGAGGAGTCTGTGTCTGTATAGAGAGCGCTGTGTCTGTATAGAGGAGCGTGGTCTGTATAGAGGAGCCTGTGTCGTATAGAGAGCCTGGGTATGTATAGAGGAGCCGTGTGTGTAGGAGCTGTGAGTTAGAGGATTGATGTAGGTCTGTGTCTGTTAAAGCCTGGTATGTGGGAGCTGTGTCTTTATAGAGAGACCTGTGGTGTATAGAGGAGACTGTTACTACGGAGCGTGTACTATAGAGGAGACTGTGTCTGATGGAGACTGGTTGTTATAGGGAGACTGTGTATTATAGAGGGACTTGATCTATATGTACTGTATAGAGGAGGACTGGTCTGTCGTAAGAGGAGCACTGTGTCTGATAGATAGCTTGAGAGAGGACTTTATATAAGAGGTGTCGTATAGAGGAAGCCTGTGTATGTACTAGAGGAGCGACGTGTCTGTATAGAGGAGCGGTGTCTGTATATCAGAGGAGACTGGTCTGTATAGAGGAGCTGATGTCGTATCGAGGGAGGCTGTGGATCTTTAGAGAGGAGAGTGTGTTAGGCCGTGTATAGAGGGAGACGTGGATTTATAGAGGAGCCATGTGTCGAGTATAGAGGAGAACTGTGTATGTATAGAGGAGCGCTGTGTCTGTATAGAGGAGCCGTGTCTGTATAGAGGAGCTGGTGTCTGTATAGAGGCAGCCTGTGTCTGTTATAGAGGAACTGTGATGTATAGAGGGAGACGTCGTGTCTGTATAGGAGGAGACCTGTGTTGCTATAGAGGAGTCTGTGTATGCTAGAGGGACGCTGTCTGTAGTAGAGGATGACTGTGCGATGTATAGAGGCTGACTGTAGTTTAGAGGAGATGTGTCTGTTAGAGGAGGACTGTGTTGTCTGTATAGAGGGGGCGGTCGATAGGAGACTGTGTCTTGTATAGAGGAGTCATGTGTCTTGTATGAGAGGAGACTGTGTCTGTAGTAGAGGAGCCTGTGTCTGAGACCTGTAGGTAGGGACTGCCCTGTTGTCTGTATAGAGGAGCGTGATGTCTTTATAGAGGAGCCTGTTGTCGATAGAGGAGTGACTGCTGTCTGTATAGAGAGCCTGTGTTTGTAGAGAGTGGTATGAGAGGACCTGTAGAGAGGAACCTTGTGTTCATGTATAGAGGAGCATTGTAGTGTAGAGGAGACTGTGGTGATAGAGGAGACGTTCATGCTATAGAGGAGCCTGTGTATGTATAGAGGAGACCTGTGTCTGTAAGAGGAGCCTCTGTGTTGTAGAGAATTGACGTGTAGTACTAGAGGATAGCTGTTGAAGGGACTGTGTTGTAGAGGAGCTTAGTCGTGTAATGAAGGGAGACGCGTGTTAGTACTAGAGGAGCCTGCGGTACAAGGTATGGTATTGGAAGAGGACCTGTGTCTGATTATAGAGGTAGGACGTGTCTTGTATAGAGGAGCGGTGTATAGTATAGAGGAGACTGTGTCTGATCAGGAGGAGCCTGGTCGGTTATAAGAGGAGACTCGTGTCTCGTATAGAGGAGACGTGTTTAGTAGAGGAGAGGATGGTCTGGTAGTAAGGACTCGTGTCTATGTATAGGGAGCCATGATTGTATAGAGGAGCGAGTGTTGTATAGAGGAGACTGTGTCTGTTATAGAGGGTGTGGTATGTTATAGCAGGAGACTGTCTGTCTAGTATGAGGGAGACTGCTTGTCTGTATAGAGGAGCACTTGTATGTATAGAGGAGACGTTGCTGTAATGTTCTGTATAGAGAGCCTGTTGTATAGAGGGCTGTTGTTATAAGAGATGATGATTTAAGAGGACTGTGTATGTATAGAGGAATGTCGTAGCGGAGGTATCGTTAGAGGAGACGTGTCTGTATAGAGGGACGTATGTTGTATGTATAGAGGAAGCCTGTGTTGTATAGAGGGAACCTGTGTATGTTTAGAGGGACTGTGTCTGTATAGAGGAGATCTGCGTGGGACTGTCTGGTAGAGGAGGACTGTGTCGGTAGAGAGGAGGTGTTGAGACGTGTACGTATAGAGAGGACTGGTGTCTGTATAGAGGATGATGTTGGTATGTTATAGAGGAGTGATCTGTGTTCGTATAGAGGAGACTGTGTCTGTATAGAGAGTCGTGTATGTACTAGAGGAGCTTGTCTGTCGGGATTAGTGTTGTATAGAGGAAGTCTGTAAAGACTGTGTATGTATAGAGCGAGGATGTGTCTGTATAGAGAGGGATGTGCGTATAGAGGAGCCTGTGGTTGTATAGAGGAGCTGGTGTGTATAGAGGAGACTGTGGTCTGTATAGAGGAGAGGCTATTTTGGAGCGTCTGTATAGAGGAGACTGTGTCTGATAGAGAGGAGCCTGGTGTATGTCTAGAGGAGATCTCGTGTCTGTTATAGAGGAGCTGTGTTTGTATAGAGGAGGACTTGGTCTTAGTTATTAGAAGGAGTCTGATGTATGTATAGAGGAGACTGGGTTGTATAAGGAATGCTGTGAGAGATGGCGTATAGGGCGTGTTGTAAGCAGAGCGTTGTATAGAGGAGCTGGTCTTAGGCGTTGTATGTGTAGAGGAGGGATGTAGCGTCGGTATAGAGGGCTGTGGTGATGGGAGCTTTTCTGTATAAGGATTTGAGAGACCGGTTTGAAGAGAGTCTTTGGTATAGAGGACTGTATCTAGCCTGTGTCTGATAGAGGAGCCGTGGTCTGTATAGAGGAGCTGTGTCTGGTATAGAGGAGGCAGTATGTTGTATGTATAGAGGAGGAGCCGGTGTAGCTGTTTTCTAGAGGAGCTGGTGTGTAGGGCTCTGTGATGTGTAGAGGAGCAGTGTCTGTTAAGAGCGGAGCCTGTGTTCTGTATAGAGGAGCCATGTGTCTGTTAGAGGAGGGAGTGTATGTTATAGAGGAGCCCTTGTGTCTGTATAGAGGAGACTATGTGGCGGTATAGAGGAGAGTTGTGTATGTATAAGGAGACAGTGTATCATAGAGGAGCTGGTTCTTATAGAGGAGCTGTCATGTATAGAGGAGACTGGTATCTATAGAGGGCTGTGTCTGTATAGGAGAGGAGACTGTGTCTGTTATAGAGGAGACTGTGTATGTATAGGGAGCCGTGGTAGAGGACTGTCTTTAGAGGCGGTGCGGTATAGAGGAGCATTTGGTGTAAGGAGGTGTATAGAAGAGTCTGTGTATGTATAGACGGAGCCTGTGTCTGTATAGAGGGAGCTGGTGTCTGTATCGAGGAGCCACTGTGTCTGTATAGAGGGCTGTGTCTGTATAGAGGGAGCTGTGTCTGTATAGAGGAGCTGTGTCTGTATTAAGGGAGTGTTGTAGGAGCCTGGTCTGTATAGAGGAGGCGTGTCTGAGTATTTATCGAGGAGCCTGTGTCATGTATAGAGCCTGATAGGACCTGATATTATAGACTGGGATGGGCGGAGTCTTGATGGTAGAGGAGTCGTGGAGGACCGTGTCCTGTATAGAGGAACCCGTGTCTGTATGAGAGACGGTGATAGAGGATATGGTCTGTATTAGAGGAGGGGCACTGTGTCTGTATAGAGGAGAATGTGTATGTAGTAGAGGAGCCTGTGATCGTTAGAGGAGCCTGGTGTTCTATAGAGGAGCCTGTGTCTGTATAGAAGGCCTGTGTCTGTATAGAGGAGCTCTGTGTTATGTTAGTAGAGGAGCCTGTGTATGGCTATAGAGGACCTGTGTATGCTTTGAGGGAGCCTGTGTTGTATAGAGGAGCCAGTGTAGTATAAGAGGAGCTGTGTATGTATAGAGGAGCCTGTGTCTTTAATAGAGGAGACTGTGTCTGTATAGTAGGAGGACGGCTATGTTAGAGGACTGTGGTATGAGGAGGAGGTATGAGAGCTGTTGTATAAGGGAGATCTGTGTATGTATAGAGAAAGACTGTGGCTGTAAGGAGGAGGCCTATGTATGTATAGCCAGGAAAGTCTGCGTCTAGTCCGTACTTACTTTGGTGCAGTACACCAAGAATTTTCCGAGTTAACTGCGGTTGTCTGTCTCCCCCCATTAAACACAGCTAGGTAGTCGTAGCGGCGTAAGTATCGGCCTTCCAACATCAAACTTTCCAAAAGGACAATTCTTTTAATACCACCCTAATGGAAAATAAGGGTCAGTTTAATATTAAATTGTTAACGAGGACAGGGGCATATGTAAAATACCCTTTCGATAAAAAACAAAAAAACTATAGTTTTAACATTTATAAAAGCATATCATTACTGATATATTTTTTTTCCTATCCAACATGTTACTAATGAGAAGTTTCTTAACGGGTTAGCTTCTTAAGCAACACATGCTAAATTTCTATTTCTATTCTTCCAAGACATCTTGGATATAAAAAAAATGTTGTAATACCTTGGCGACTCAATGATGAAAATGCAATCTCAAGCACTTCTTAAGCTTCATCTTCGACATGATACAGTCTAAATATTTGTAAAGCACACTACCTTGGTTTTTACCACTAGACATCTCCGAATGATTAGGATGGCATAGAAATCTAAATTAGGAGGGTCATGACGCTCCATCAGAGACCATCTTCTTCATGCTAATATCAATTGTATCTACTTGTAGCTTGGGTGGCAAAATGTCTCACCTTATTTTGAGGGAGCACAAAGTGCAAGGAACGCTTATTCGCTTTGGGTAGTTATTTTCAGGCCAGTTGGGCGTGCTTAGACTTTTCCCTGGGGTTTTTTTCAATTTTCCACCGCAGAATTGGCTTCTAGAAATGTAACAAGATGCTTGGTTAGATAAGTTGTTGTAACCATGCTAACCTTATTACGGTTTTCAATCACCCTTAAGGTGAAAGTCACCACAGCCCCTCCAATCTGTTTTATATATTTAATTATAAGAACTAATGTAACGGTTGATTTTTACCAGTACCTGGGTGGATCCAGCATTGACCAAGCCAAAAAAATCCTCAGTCATCCAGTCCTTCATCGTCACCACTCGAACATCATTTGGGGACCAGTTGAGATAACATGCTCCAGGGCGAAATGATTCCACAGACCCGAGCCAACCTCTGGGGCACTGTCGCTGTGGCCTTATACACATTAAGGTGTCATAGCGGACAGCTGGGGGTCTGCTCTATGTCTAGGGGACACGGAAAGAAAAGCGATTCCCCACATGGCCATCTGGAACCTGAAATGGAAATCAGGACATAGGATGGTAATAGGTTGTTATATTTCTGAACTTGTTTGTTCATCTGGAACTTTTTTTTTTCTATTGAAGAGGAAGTACATGATTCTATGGTCATTGTAAGAATGGTTTACCCTTGTATATCTTTATTATACGGTCATGAGTATGAAAAATTCTTACCATGACCCAAACATTCTTAAGTTATGGTCATTGATGAGGGTTTCTACATTGCCTCAAACATCTCAAGCTATGTCATTTGTATAAATGTTCAGAACTTGACGCCCAACATCTTAAGTTATGGTCATTGTAATTAACTTTATTGTATTCAGTTAGATCAACTGGACTTGAAGTTAGTTCTTGAAGGAAGTTTCGCTAGCATCCGACGGGATTCTCAATTCAGAATGACTTTACAAGAATCTGTTGGCAATTATGTACCCTGGGAAAATCCCCAGTAGCACGACCAGCCAGGTGTTTGGGACATTGAATGCAAAGGTGTGATTGCATGTGGCTAAGAGGTGTTATAGGAACGGACCAGGAAGGTGTCAAAACAGCATTGTACATGGCAAAGTATGGTTGTCGAACCCACCACCTCTATTTAGGCTGGTTCTTATTCACATTAAATGGCATCCTTAAACACCGATCTTGAACTTAGTTCATGTTCCTTTGCCAATATGTAACATTACAATCTTTAAAGGTATGTCCTTATTCCTTAAGAGGCAGGTTACTGGATGAGTCCTAAACCCGAGGGGAATTGGCTCTTCTGTGCTGGGCCATCTGTTGAGCAGTTGCTCTTTGGTCTCCCCCCAATACAAAATCAAAACACTCACTGCAGTTTTCTTGTGTTTCGGTAGGGGGTCTTCGGATGTACCAATTGCTGCCTCAGTGTGTTGTTCGGTATAAAGCAGACAGGGTACGGCGTTTTTTGAAAAACTCTTTTCAATTTCGGAGACCCCTGCTACAGATGGGATGACCTGTTCTTCCTCCGGTCTTGCTTTTCCCTTCAATGTTGGTATTCGTGTCTTTCTCCGTTCTACTTCTTTTGACAGAGGCCCAACTGGATATCCACAAAATTTTAAGGGATCCTTCTGATAGGTCATTTCTTCATCTCTGTTCTAGTGGGGATGTTCTCTGCTCGGTTGCAGGGTTTGAGGACACCACAGCTTGTGATCTAAGGTGGGTGGAGAAAACATCAAATGAGTGTGATCTGTGTGGTTTGGTTTTCTGTAAACCTTACTTTAGTTTACCAGTTCCCTGACTTATACCAGCAGTCCAAGAAAGCCGTGTGTTGTTTTGTACCTCTTCTAAAATTTATGTTCTGGTCTACAGGCATTGAGATTGAAGTGTTCTGTGACGTAGGTACTTCCTTCTGGTGGATTTTATCCCAGGGTCATCACGTATCTGAACCAGTGACTGGGGGCTTTGCACTAAGGTATTAATTGGTCAGAATAGCATTCGAATTGAGAAAGCCAGTCGGATGGACTAGATGGACTAGTAAAAGTATTTAAGTACTAAACTTTAAGTCCATTGATCAAACTGAATTCACACGATGGATGAATGAGGAACCGTCACTTATCTCATTGTATGAATGTTCTCTACCTTGACCTTAAATCTCAAGTTATGGTCATTGTATGAACGTTCCTACCTTTGACCCAAATCTCTATGTAGGGTCATTGTATGAACGTTCCATACTTAACCCAACATCTCAATTTATGGTCATTGTAGAACGTTCCACCTTAACCCAACATTCAATGATGTCATTGTAGAATGTCCTACCGTAACCCAACCATCCGTCAAATTTATGTCACTGTAGGAGTTCCTACCTTAACCCAAATCTCACTTTTATGGTCATTGTATGAATGTTCCTACCTTGAACCCAACATCTCAATTAGCGTTCATGTAGGAATGTTCTACACTTAACCCAACATCTCAATTTATGGTCATTGTATGAATGTTCCTACCTTACCCAACTCTCAATTTATGGCATTGTATGAAGGTTCCTACCTTAACCCACATCTAAATTTATGTATGGTATGGAATGTTCCTACCTTAACCCACATTCAATTTATTGGTCATTGTATGAATGTTTTCCTACCTTAACCCAACATCTCAATTAGGATTCATGTATGAATGTTTCCTACTGACCCAAAACATCTTAAATTATGTTCATGTATGGAATGTTCCTACCTTAACCCAAATCTCAATTATGGTCATTGTATGAGTTCCTCCTTGACCCAACATCTTAAATTATGGTTATTGTATGAATGTTCCTACCTTTACCCAAACATCGCAATTTATGGTCATTGTATAATGTTCCTACCTAAACCAAAATCTCAATTTATGGTGCATTGATGAATTGTTCCTACCTTAACCCAACATCTCAATTGTAATGAGTCATTGTTATGAATGTCCTACCTTAACCCAACATCTCAATGTATGGTCATTGTATGAACGTTCCTACCTTGACCCAACATCTTAAATTATGGTCATTGTATGAATGTTCATACATAACCCAAACATCTCAAATTTATCGGTCATTGTATGAACGTTCCTACCTTTAACCCAACATCTTCAATTTATGGTCATTGTTGAATGTTTCCTACCCTTACCCAACATCTCACTTTATGCGTCATTGTATGAACGTTCCACATTAACCAACATCTCAATTTTGGATCACTTGTATGAAGTTCCTACCTTAAACCCAACAATCTCATTTGGTCAGGTAGGAATGTTCCTACCTTAACCCAAACATCCTCAATTTATGGTAATATTGTATGATGAGTTCCTACCTTAACCCAACATTCTCAATAGGTCACATATGTATGATGTTCCTACCTAACCCCAACATCTCAGTTTATTGGTCATTGTATAATGTTCCTACCTTGACCCAACATCTTAAATTATGGTCATGTATGAATGTTCCTACCTTAACCCAGCATCTCAATTTTATGGTCATTTGTATGAATGTTCTCCTGACCCAACAATCTTAAATTATGGTTCATTGTATGCATGAATGTCCTACTTACCCAACATCTCAATTTGTGGTCATTGTATAACGTTCCTACTTAACCAAACACTCAATTTCATGGACTTGTATGAATGTTCCTACCTTAAACCCAACATCTCAATTTATGGTCATTGTATGAACGTTCCTACCTTAAACCAACATCTCAATTTATGGTTCATGGGAGAATGTTCCTACCTTAACCCAACATCTTCAATTTATGGTCATATGAATGTTCCTACCCTTAACCCAACATCTCAATTATGGTCATTGTATGAATGTTCCTACCTTGATTGCCCAACATCTCTATTGATGGTCATTGTTGACTTCCTACATAACCAACATCTCAATTTATGGCACTGTATGAAACGTTTCCTACCTTAACCCAACATATCAATTATGTTCATTGTATGAATGTGTTACACTAACCCAACATCCTCAATTTAATGGGGCATTGTATGACTGTTCCTACCTTACCCCCAACATCCAATTTACGGTATGGTATGAATGTTCCTACCTTTAACCAACATCTCAATTTATGGTCATTGTAGATGAAATGTTCCTAACTTAACCCACAGCTCAATTTATGGCATTGTATGAAAGTTCCTACTTACCCAACATCCCATCAATTTATGGTTCATTGTATGAATGTTCCTACCTTAACCAAACCTCTCAATTAGGGTCATGTATGAATGTCCTAACCTTAACCCAACATCTCACTTTACGGTCATTTGTATGAATTGTTCCTGACCTTAACCCAACATCCAATTTATGTCATTGTAGAAAGTTCCTACTTACCCAACATCTCAATTTATGGTCATTGTATGAACGTCCTACCGTAACCCAAAGTCTCAATTTATGGTCATTGTAGAATGTTTCCTACCTTAACCAACATACTCAAATTTATGGTCTTGTATGAAGTGTCCTACCTTAACCACATCTCAATTTAGGTCATGGTATGAATGTTCCTACCTTGGACCCAACATTAATTGATGGTTATTGTATAATGTTCCACCTTTACCCAACATCTCAAAAAGTATGGTTATTGTATGAATGTCCTAATTTGAACCCAATCATCTCATTGATGGTAATGATGAATGTTCCTACCTAACCCACACATTCAAATTATGGCATTGTATGAATGGTCCTACCTGACCCAAACATCCAATTTATGGTCCTTGTATGAATGTTTCCTTACCTTAACCCAAACATTCTTAAATTATGGTCTTGGATGACTGTTCCTACCCTTAGAACCCAACATCTCAATTTATGGTCATGTATGAATGTTCCTATCCTTAACCAACATCTTAAATTTATGGTCATTGTATGAACATTCCTACATGAACCAAACATATCAAGTTATGTTCATGCTGAATGTTCCTACCTTAACCAACATCCTCAGGGAAGTGCATTAGATCTATTAATCTCTCTATTTCATTACATCCACACTACCAATTGGGACTATGCCTTTATTTTCCATGTCCATGATGATGCATTGATTATGAATTCTCTACACCATTCCATGTTACTAACCAAAGAAAGAATTCGATATAGAGATGGAAGAAATCTACTTACTGTGATCTTCCATACACACTTTTTGCCATGTTGGTAGTAGTTTGGAAATACTTCACTTGCAGACAAATCCAGAATCCCCTGTAAGGCTCTCCTCCACTAAGAAACAATGGTCTGTCAACACACATTGCATTATCATTTCACATAATGGATGCTAAGCAATTTAAAATTGGCAAATAAAAACCATTAAAGGATCAATCTAAACATCTAGAGCGCCAAACTGCTTGCTAAAGACAGTATTAGTCATAGAGCATTAGGCGTTAGCCAGGAACTACATAGTGAGTAATGGGCTTATAAAACCAAAATGTTACGTGATCGTAGCAATGTGCACCAGGAGGTATTAAAGGAAGAGACCTACCATGTATGAATTAGGAACTGGATATGAATTAGTCTTAGGTGACAGTGGTGTGAAGGGACATATGATAGAAAATAAGGGTTCTCCACTGCTTATTTGAGAGAAATTATTTTAGTAGCCGTGCGTTATGGCCAGATTCAGTTTTCTTGAAGGCAATTGAAAGTTGGCCCAGTATTCCTACATACTCGTCTGCAGGGAGTATATAGGGATATAGTATACCACATCAGTGAAGGGTCTAGTGTTTTTGCGATGCATAACAAAGCCCATACACACTGCAGGCCTCATTAGCAGGTATAGCATTTACGGAAACATGGAAAAATCCCAAAGCCTATGCTCCCCTTATTATTTAGGATAAGGGGGGACCGATGGAGGGTTCATACTGTGCTCATAATGAACTTCTTCTTTATTGAAAGGTAACTGTCTCCAATTCTTCCAACTTCTATAAAAAGGCCTTCCAGTGTACATTTCTTTCAAGGAATTCCTCTTTACCCCAGTATGACTAAGCATTAACTCGATCGCATGCTTCTCTCCCTTAGGCAAAGTTCCAAGCGATGTCTCCTGTCACTCAACCTCGACACCCCGCCCGCTGTCAAGGGGATTTTAAGCACCAGTTCACATCGAAATTATACCTGGGAAATTCAAAGTACAAAAAAATTAAACCTGAGACCCGAGCCTATGTGGCTGAATTCTGATGTAAAGAGCAACACTCCCCCCCCGGTAAGGAAGAAAAAGGCATTTAAAACCTTTAAGGCAGAGGGAACGGACAAGGGCCTTTAGGGAGTATTTAAAAACTGTAACAAGAGTGTAAGAAAGGCAATCAAACTAGCTAAAATTAATAATGAAGTTCGGATAGCTGAAAAGAAAGCATCACTAAGCCTAAACATTTTTTAAGTATATTAATAGTAAGAAGATGAGGACTGCTCCCCCCCCCACCCCACCCCATCTGAGAATGGTGGGCCACCATTAATTAATGGGGATTAAGTTAGTTAAGGAGGATGGCGATAAAGCAAATTGTCTTGAATAATTTTTTTTCCTCTGATACACTATTGAAGATCCAAGTACAGATATCATAGCGTTATAGTAGCAATACTGGTATACAAGATTCAGTTCACTTGGTTAACCGAGGAAGTGATATGGTACAGAAAGAAATAATAAGTAATAGTAGTAAATCTCCTGCGACCGGATAAAAATACATGCCTAGGGTACTTTAGGGAGCTAAGTTCAGTTTATCTAGGCCATGTTTTCTTATTTTTGCTGATTCCCTCATTGTCCCGGTGGTGTGCTCTGGATTGGGAAAAAGGCTGATGTTATTCCAATATTCAAAAAGGGTAGTCGTTCACAAACCGGGGCAATTACAGGCCTGTAAGTTGCACTGCAGTGGTGGGGAAGATCCTGGAAAGTTTAATAAGGGATCATGTCTAGAGTAGGTTTCAAGGACTGACAGATAAGTAGTAACCAGCATGGATTTAGAGGACTAGATCTTGTCAAACTAACTTGCTTGGCTTTTAGGAGGAAGTAGTGTAAGTAGAAATTTAGGACTATGGTTATCGCAGTGATGTAGTTTACTGATTTGCCCAAAGGATTTTGCAACGGATTTTGATACAGTCCACATAGGCGGACTAATGAAAAGCTACGGTCTGTTGGTCTGGGAGCACATTGTAATGGATAGAAAAATTGGTTAAAGAATAGGATGCAGAGAGTAGTTGTTAATGGGGCTTCCTCCTTATGGGACTAAAGTGCTAAGTGGGGTGCCACAGGGTTCGTGTTGGGACGCTTTCTATTTAATTATTTATTATGATTTGGAAGTGGTTATGTCAGCAATGGGTTTCTGTGTTTGCTGACGACACAAAAACTTTGTCGAACCATTAAAAACTTAGAGGAGGTGCAATCGTTGCAAGGGGATGCAGGGATCTAGATAGATTATCACATTGGGCCGGCTGCTAAGTGGCATTGATGAAATTCAATGTTGATAAATGTAAGGTGATGCCATTTTTTGGACTTAAAAATCTTGTGCTACGATACTTAAATGGCTCTGTGTTAAGTGAATCCCTGTTGGAAGGGATCTTGGAGTTTGGTGGATAAACAAACTTAAAGGTGCAAGCAGTGCCAGCGGCAACAGCCAGAGCCAGCATGGTATTGTCTGGTATAACGCGAAAGGTTATGGGATTCAAGGGAGGGGACAATGTAATTCTCCCTCGTTACAAAGCATTGGTTAAGGCCTCATTGGGAAAATGCAGTGCAAGTTGGAATCTGTGTACAAAAAGGACATCTTTGAAATGGAAAGGGTTCAGAGAAGGGAAACTAATTAATAGGGGACTGAGGGGACTTGAATATGAAGAGAGACTGGAAAAGTTACATTATGTACGCTGGCGAAAAGGCGCTTGCGTGGGGATATGATTACTGTGTATAAATACATTAAAGGGCCATTAACAATAAACTATATGGGCATGTTCACCAAGAGAACCATGTCAAGGAACGAGGACACCCTTTAAGGACTTGAAGGGGAAAAAGTTTAGGCTCACGCTCGGAAAGGGTTTTCACTGTGAGAACTGCGTAAGGGCTATGGAACTGTCTTCCAGTGGACGTTTTGTAATGGAGGGGTTCATGGTGAGTTTCAAAAAAAAGCGGATGGAGTTCTGCCAAACAAGAAAGGGAATGTTGCAAGTTACTGGTATTGATAAAATAAAGTAGAGTTGATCCAGGGAAAATTCCGATGCCAACTTGGAAGTAAGGGAAGGATTTTTCCCCTTCATAAATTTGGGGGGTTTTTTTGCCTTCATCTGGATATAACAGTTAGGCAGGAAATGAGGATAGTGTAGATGGGTTGGACTGGATGGACGTATGTCTTATTCAACCTCAATACCTACGTAACTATACTAAACCCTTACTGGTAACATTAACCACAATAGGCTTTCTCACGGGCTGCAGCCAGAGATGGCTCAGTTGCAGGCTTTTCTTTAACCCCTAATTGTTTGGAGACCAGTTGCCCTTTAAAATCTATATTTGGTAATAATATCTCATGTTTCTTCACTTGTGGGACCCAATGGTCGATGTCAATAACTTACATTTAGAGAAAACCAAGCGATTTTCCCTTTGAACGTTATAGAATTAACAGGAAATATAGGAATGTTTTCTATAGGTGGGGATACTGGTCGATTTACAGGGTCTGGGATTTCGCCGGTAGACTAGAAAGTGTTAGAGAAGGGGAGGGGTGAGGGTCTCTCTCTGACGGTCAATGTAACGTGTCCTTGATCCTTGGCGGCATGAAGGACTTGCTGTGAGCTGCTGTCTTGCGGTCAGACCCACTTGTTTCTTGGGTAGCTAATTGCCAAGCATTTAAAGGGGCTCTGTGTGGGAGGGACCAAGTTAATAGGATAAGGCGAGAGGAAGAGAGAGGAGAGCTTTGGCCTGGTGAGGGAACAGGAAATGAAGAATTAGAAACTCCAAACTCTAAATGCTGCACTATGGGCTGAGCCATCACACAACACAGGGTGCTTGGATAGTAATCACAGCTTCACAGATCCTCCAGCATTAAAGGTTAAAGTACTGCAGCACAAATCAGACAGTTAAGGTTGCATTTAAAAATAAAGGGGGACCTGTGTTGCTCCCAAACAAGTTGATTTTAAATGAAAGGCACGAGTCATACCGTTAAAAGGAACCATCAACCACCTCTCTACGTGCTGCAAAGCCCCAAGATATGAAGAAATCACTAATCAGAACGTTAGGGGGTGGAGGCTTCTGAATCTTGCCGGTTCACAATTCTACTTCCTCCTCCTAATCTGCGGTTGGAACATGCTCAGGGCAGGAGAAAGCAGAAGGAAAATGGAAGGATTGACAGGGGGAGGGAGGATAATAGCAAGCCCACAGCAATGAGAGTGTGTAATGTAAGGTGTGGGAAGTTTTTTTTTTTTTTTTTTACTGGAAGAGGACACACGGGATTTGCACATGGTTTCAGAGCAGGACGTACAGGGGATCTGGTGATGCTGCTACCATATCACCACGTAAAAAATGTAAATATCTTCAAAACGATGTACAATAAAGAATGAAAGTAATTACAAAAATCCTCAGAAAGGAAATTCTGTTCAATTTAACCTACCTAAAGTAATTTTTGGACCACGTTACCCTTTAAAGGAATATTCCATGATGGATCACACACACATATTATCACGTCACACTTTCTAATTACAGATTCTGGTCCACTGCTAAATTACCATCTGGTTACGATAATCCAAATCCCGGCCAACATTTTCTTAAGGAACACCAATGTTACAATGAAACACAAACGAGAAAAGAAATTCCTTAGAAGGTTCTATAAACGTCACATCACTTCAGCCCAATAAACGCTCATCTAGCAAACTTTCATGGAGATAGGAAGATAATTGTATAGCAAAGGACGCGACCCAGTTGCAGAATATTATTTCCAATTTGCAGTCCTCTGGTTGGAATGTAGTAAGACGTTCCTGTGAATGTCTCTTATAACTACCCCTGTAGTGGTTTCCTTTTTAGCCTAAATCTTCCGTCCAGGAGGAGAAGGAAAACCAGAAGCCACAAAGGGGGTAGGTTATCACTATATATGCACCACGAACGTAAATTATAGGGATATTAGAAGTCACCTTGGAGTTTCGGGACCTGTAAAAAGGTACTCGGCCTGCGGCCTTGTGCTTTTATTGGTCACGGAATCCGGTACTTCTAATATTCCTTAATTTAAGTTGGGGGTGACGTTATTCCACTATATAATCACTGCTTCAGCTATGTCATTAGTTATAATTGAGCCCTTATCTATGTCATTTTCAACATCATTAATAAATGTGTAGGGAGATAATAAACCTGTTGCCTCATATAGCATGAAACCCTGGGGGCTTGTAATACCTTATATTTTACAAAAGGGGTATATTTAGACAACTCTATCACAAACTTTTGTACTGACCCACTTTGTGCGACAATAAAAACAAAACAATAGAAATACTACATATTACAAGGGGAAATACATTTTAACTTGTTTTTTTTATATTTTGTATGTTCATTAATTTCCAGCTACCCACCAGTCTCCAGGGTCATCTTCCTGTTTTTGACCTACTGCTGTGATGTCACAGAAGGTCCAGGGAGGGTTAAGATGAGAGGGTGCTGCAAACAAGAATTAGAACCCATTTTATATGTAAAGTTACAAAGGACCCTAAATCAATTCTGCAGTTTACGGGCTTTTCAAGACTGGATCAAGGACCCAGATAAATGTAAACACATGGCAGTACAATAGTTTCATTCAGTCAGACAGGATGACTGAATTAATCACTGCCTAACGTTGTTACCTGGTTAATTGAAAGATAACAGGACCGTTAGGGACACTTGCCCGACATCTCAAAGATATAGAGTCAGGAGAGGGGGAAATACCCTTTTAGGGTTTTACTGTCTTTCAGGATAAAAACTTTAAAAACAGTAATTTGGGCCAATCTTACACATTAAAACTGAGCTATGAGTTTAAATCATATGGAATAGGAACGCTGGTGGTCGGTAATATCCATCATAATGATTAGAATTATATTACATGCACGTGCAGGGCTCTGTACATTGTCTGTGACCATATGGAATGGAACGCTGGTGGTCGGTTACTATCCATCATAATGATTAGAATTATATTACATGACACCGTGCCAAGGGCTCTTTACATTGTCTGTGACCATATGGAATAGGAACGTGGTGGTCAGTTACTATCCAATCATATGATTAGAATTATATTACATGCACCTGCAGGGCTCTGTACATTGTCTGTGACCATAGGATAGGAAACGCTGGTGGTCGGTCATTATATCCAATATAATGATTAGAATTATAATTACATGCACCGTGCCAGGGCTCTTGTACAATTGTCTGTGACCATATGGAATGGAACGCTGGTGGTCGTTACTATCAATCATAATGATTAGAATTAATTACATGCACCGCGGCAGGGCTCTGTACATTGTCTGTGACCATATGGAATAGGAACGCTGGTGGTCAGTTACTATCCAATCATAATGATTAGAATTTATTTACATGCACCGTGCAGGGCTCTGTACATTGTCTGGACCAATATGGAATAGGAGAACGCTGGTGGTCAGGTACTATCCAATCATAATGATTAAATTATATTACATGCACCGTGCAGGGCTTTGTACAGTTGTCTGTGACCATATGGAATAGGAACGCTGGTGGTCAGTTCATCCAATCATAATGATTAGAATTATATTACATGCACGTGCAGGGCTCTGTACATTGTCGTGGACCATATAGAATAGGAACGACTGGTGGTCAGGTCACATCCAATCATAATATTAGAATTATATACATGCACCGTGCAGGGCTCTGTACATTGTCGTGACCATATGGAATAGGAACGCTGGTGGTCGTTACATACCAATCATAATGATTAGAATTATATTACATGCACCGTGCAGGGGCTCTGTACATTGTCTGTGACCATATGGAATAGGAACGTGGTGGTGCAGGTTACTATCCAATCATAATGATTAGAATTATTCATGCCACCGTGCAGGGCTCTGTACATTGTCTGTGACATATGGAATAGGAACGCTGGTGGTCAGTTACTATCCAATCATAATGATTAGAATTATATTACATGCACCGTGCAGGGCTCTGTACATTTCTGTGACCATATGGAATAGGAACGCTGGTGGTCAGTTACTATCCAACTAAGTTAGAATATATTACATGCACCGGCAGGGTCTCGTACATTGTCTGTGACCATATGGAATAGGAACGCTGGTGGTCGTCACTACCATCATATGATTAGAATTATATTACATGCACCGTGCAGGGTCGTACATGTCTGTGACCATATGGAATAGGAACGATGGTGGTCAGTTACATCCATCATAATGATTAGAATTATATTACATGCACCGCAGGGCTCTGTTACATTGTCTGTGACCATATGGAATGGAGAACGCTGGTGGTCAAGTTACTATCCAATCATAATGATTAGAATTATATTACATGCACGCGCAGGGCTCTGTACATTGTCTGTGCCATATGGAATAGGGACGCTGGTGGTCGTTACTATCCAATCATAATGATTAGAATTATATTACATGCACCGTGCAGGGCTCTGTACATTGTCTGTGACCATATGGAATAGGAACGCTGGTGGTCAGTACTATCCAATCATAATGATTAGAATATATTACATGCACCGTGCAGGGCTCTGTACATTGTCTGTGACCATTGGAATAGGAACCGCTGGTGGCAGGTTACTAATCCAATCATAATGATTAGAATTATATTACATGCACCGTGCAGGGCTCTGTACATTGTCTGTGACCCATAGAATAGGAACGCTGGTGGTCAGTCACTACCATCATAGATTAGAATAATTACATGCACCGGCGGGCTCTGTACATTGTCTGTGACCATTAGGAATGGTGAACGCTTGGTGGTCGGTTACTATCCAAATCATAATGATAGAATTATATTACATGCACCGTGCAGGGGCTCTGTAACATTGTCTGTGACCATATTGGAATAGGAAACGACTGGTGGTCAGTACTATCCAATCATAATGATTAGAATTATATTTACATGCACCGTGCAGGGCTTGTACATGTCTGGACCATATGGAATAGGACGCTGGTGGTCAGTACGATCCAATCATAATGATTAGAATTATATTAATGCACCGGCAGGGGCTGTACATTTGTCGTGACCATATGGAATAGGAACGCTGGTGTGCAGTTACTATCCAATCATAATGATTAGAATTATATTACATGCACCCGTGCAGGGCTCTGTACATTGTCTGTGACCATATAGGAATAGGAACGCTGGTGGGTCAGTTACATCCAATCATAATGATTAGAATTATATTACATGCACCGGGCAGGGCTTGTACCATGTCTGTGACTCTATGGATAGGAACGCTGGTGGTGTCTACTATCCAATCATAATGATAGAATTATATTACAGCACCGTGCAGGGCTCTGTACATTGTCTGTGACCATATGGAAAGGAACGCTGTGGGTCAGTCAAAATCATAATGATTAGAGAATTGATTATTACATGCACCGTGCAGGGCTCTGTACATTGTCTGTGACCATATGGAATAGGAACGCTGGTGGTCATTCGACTATCCAATATAATGATTAGAATTAATATACATGCACCGTGCAGGGCTCTGTACATTGTCTGTGACATATATGGAATAGGAACGCTGGGTGGTCAGTTACTATCAATCATAATGATTAGAATTAATAATGCACCGTGCAGGGCTCTAGTACATTGTCTGGACCATATGAATAGGAACCTGGTGGTCGGTTCTATCCAATCATAATGATTAGAATTATTTACATGCACCGTGCAGGGCTGTACTTGTCTGGACCATATGGAATATGGAAGCTGGTTGGTCGTTACTATCCAATCATAATGATTAGAATTATATTACATGCACCGTGCAGGGCTCTGTACATGTCTGTGACCATATGGAATAGGAACGCTGGTGGTCTACTATCCAATCATAATGATTAGAATTATATTACATGGCACCGTGCAGGCTCTGTACATTGTCTGTGACCATATGGAATAGGAACGCTGGTGGTTCTACTACCAATCATAATGATTAGAATTTATATAATGCACCGTGCAGGGCTCTGTACATTGTGCTGTGACCATATGAGAATAGGAACGCTGGTGGTCGGGTACTATCCAATCATAATGATTAGATTATATTACATGCACCCGGCCAGGGCTCGTACATTGTCTGTGACCATATGGAATAGGAACGTGGTGGTCGGTACTATCCAATCAAATGATTAGAATTATATTACATGCACAGCACAGGGCTCTGTACAGTTGTTGTGACCATATGGAATAGGACGCTGGTGGTCGGTTACTATCCAATCATATGATTAGAATTATATTACATGCACCGTGCAGGGCTCGTACATGTCTGTGACCATATGGAATAGGAACAGCTGGGGTGTCGTCAATCCAATCATAATGATTAGAATTATATTACATGCACCGTGCAGGGTCTGTACATTGTCTGTGACCATATGGAATAGGAACTGGTGGTCGGTTACTACCAATCATAATGATTGAATTATATTACATGCACCGGCAGGGCTCTGTACATTGTCTGTGACCATATGGAATAGGAACGCTGGGGTCAGTTACTATCCAATCATAATGATTAGAATTATATTACAGCACCGTGCAGGGTCTGTACATTGTCTGTGGACCATATGGAGATAGGAACGTGGTGGTCGGTTACTATCCAATCATAATGATTAGAATTAGATTACATGCACCGTGCAGGGCTCGTACAATGTCTGTGGACCATATGGAATAGGGAACGCTGGTGGTGCAGTTACTATCCAATCATAATGATTGGATTTATACAGCCCGTGCAGGGTTGTACATTGTCTGTGACATATGGAATAGGAACGCTGGTGGTCGTCACTATCCAATCATAATGATTTAGAATTATATACATGCACCGTGCAGGGCTCTGTACATTGTCTGTGACCATATGGAATAGGACACGCTGGTGGTCAGTTACTATCCAATCATAATGATTAGAATTATATTACATGCACCGTGCAGGGGCTTGTACATTGTCTGTAGACCTATGGAATAGGAGCGCTGGTGGTCGGTACTATCAATCATAATGATTGAGAATTATATTACAATGCACCGTGCAAGGGCTCTGACATTGTCTGTGACATATGGAATAGGAACGCTGGTGGTCGGGTCACTACCAATCATAATTGATTAGAATTATATTCATCATGCACCGTCAGGGCTCGTACATTGTCTGGAGCCATATGGAATTAGGAAGCTGGTGGTCAGTTTATCCCATCTAATGTTAGAATTATATACAGGCACCGCGCAGGCTCTGTACATGTCTGTGACCATAGGAATAGGAACGCTGGTGGTCAGTTACTATCCAATCATAATGATTAGAATTAGATTACATGCACCGTGCAGGGCTCTGTACATTGTCTGTGACCATATGGAATAGGAACGAGTGGTGGTCGGTTACTATCCAAATATAATTATTGAATTATATACATGCACGTGCAGGGATCTGTACATGTCTGTGACCATTATGAATATGAACGCTGGTGGTCGGTACTATCCAATCATAATGATTAGATTATATTACATGCACCGCGGCAGGGCTCTGTACATTGTCTGTGACCATATGGAATAGGAAACGCTGGTGGGTCAGGTTATATCAATCATAATGATAGAATTATATACATGCACCGTGCAGGGCTCTGTACATTGTCTGTGACCATATGGAATAGGAACGTGGTGGTCAGTTACTATCCAATATAATGATGTAGAATTATATTATGCACCGTGCAGGGCTCTGTAATTGTCTGTGACCAATGGAATAGGACGCGGTGGTCGTCACATCCAATCATAATGATTAGAATTTATATTACATGCACCGTGCAGGGTCTGTACAGTGTCTGTGACCATATGGAATAGGAACGACTGGTGGTTCATAATATCCAATATTAATGATTAGAATTATATACATGCCACCGCGCAGGGCTCTGTACATTGTCTGTGACCATATGGAATAGGAACGCTGGTGGTGCAGTTACTATCCAATCATAATGATTAGAATTATATTACATGGACCGTGCAGGGCTTCTGTACATGTCTGTGAACCATATGGACATAGGAACGATGGTGGTCAGTTACTATCCAATCAAATGATTAGAATTATATACATGCACGTGCAGGGCTCTGTACATGTCTGTGACCATATGGAATAGGAACGCTGGTGGTCACATATCCAATCATAATGATAGAATATATTACATGCACCGTGCAGGGCTCTGTAACATTGTCTGGACCATATGGAATAGGAACGCTGGTGGTCGGTTACTATCCAATCATAATGATTAGAATTAAGACATGCACCGTGCAGGGCTCTGTACATGTCTGTGACCATATGGAATAGGGAACGCTGGTGGTCAGTTACTATCCAATCATATGATTAGAATTATATTACATGCACCGGCAGGCTCTGTACATGTCTTGTGACATATGGAATAGGAACGCTGGTGGTCAGTTACTATCCAATCATAATGATTAGAATTATATTACATGCACGTGCAGGGCTCTGTACATTGTCTGTGACCTAGGGAATTAGGAACGCTGGCGGTGGTCAGTCACTATCCAAATCATAATGATTAGATTATATTACATGCACCGGCAGGGCTCGGTCATGCTGCTTGTCTGTGACACTATGGAATAGGAACGCTGGTGGTCAGTTACTATCCAATCATAATGATATAGAATTATATTACATGCACCGTGCAGGGCTCTGTACATGTCTGTGACATATGGGAATAGGAACGCTGGTGGTCAGTTACTACCAATCATAATGATTAGAATTATATTACATGCACGGGCAGGGCTCTGTACATTGTCGTGACCATATGGATGGAACGCGTGGTGGTCGTCCTACTCAATCAATAATGATTAGAATTAATTACATGACCGTGCAGGGCTCTGATAATTGTCTGTGACCTATGGAATAGGAACGCTGGTGGTCGTGTCACTACCAATCAAATGATTAGATTATATTACATGCACCCTGCAGGGCTTGTACATTGTCTGTGACAATATGGAATAGGAACGCTGGTGGTTCGGTTTACGTATCTCAATCGCATAATGATTAGAATTATATTTCATGAACGTTGCAGGCGTCTACATTGTCTGTGACCATATGGAATAGGAACGCTGGGGTCAGGTTACTATCCAACTCATAATGATTAGAATTATATTACATGCACGTGCGGCTCTGGTACATTGTCTGTGACCATATGGAATAGGAACGTGGTGGTCGGTTACTATCCAAATCTAATGATTAGAATTATATACATGCACCGTGCAGGGCTCTGTACATTGTCTGTGACATATGGAAATAGGAAGCTGGTGGTCAGTTACTATCCAATCAATGATTAGAATTATATTAATGCACCGGCAGGGCCTCTGTACATTGTCTGTGGACCTATGAATAGGAACGCTGGGTGGTCAGTTACTATCAATCATAATGATTAGAATTATATGTACATGCACCGTGCAGGGCTCGGTACATTGTCTGTGACCATATGGAATAGGAACGCTGGTTGGTCAGTCACTATCCAATCATAATGATTAGAATTATATTACATGCACCGTGCAGGGCTCTGTACATTTCTGTGACATATGGAATAGGAACGCTGGGTGGTCAGTTACTACCAATCATAATGATTAGAATTATATTACATGCACCGTGCAGGCTCTGTACATGTCTGTGACCTGGAATAGGAACGCTGGTGGTCGTTAATATCCAATATAATGATTAGAATTATATTACATGCCACGTGCAGGGCTCTATTACATTGTCTGTGACCATATGGAATAGGAACGCTGGTGGTCGGTTCACTACCCAATCATAATGATTAGAATTATATTACATGCAACGCGAGGGCTCTGTACATTGTCTGTGACCATATGGAATAGGACGCTGGTGGCGTTTACTATCCAATCATAATGATTAGAATTTATACATGCACGGCACGGGCTCTGTACATTGTCTGTGACCATATGGAATAGGAACGCTGGTGGTCGGTCACTATCCAATCATAATGATTAGAATTATATTACATGCACCGTGCAGGCAGGGCTCTGTACATTGTCTTGGACCATATGGAATAGGACCTGGTGGTCAGTTCACATATCAATCATAATGATTAGAATTATATTAATGCACCGTGCAGGGCTCTGTACATTGTCTGTGACCATATGGAATGGAACGTGGTGGTCAGTCACTATCCAATCATAATGATTAGAATTATATTACATGCACCGTGCAGGGTGGCGTACATTGTCTGTGACCATATGGAATAGGAACGGGGTCGTTCACTATCACAATCATAATGATTAGAACTTATATTACATGCACCGTGCAGGGCTGTACATTGTCTGTGACCATAGGAAATGGACCTGGTGGTCGTGTACTATCCAATCATAATGATTAGAATTATATTACATGCACCGTGCAGGGCTCTGATACATTGTCTGTGACCATATGGAATAGGAACGTGGTGGTCAGGTCACTATCAATCATAATGATTAGAATATAACAGCACACGTGCAGGGCTTTCGAACATTGTCGTTGACCTATGGAATAGGAACGCTGGTGGTCAGGTTACTATCCAATCATAATGATTAGAATTATATTACATGCACTGTGGCAGTCTGTACATGTCGTGACCATATGGAATGAAGGAACGCTGGTGGTCAGTTACATCCAATCATAATGATTAGAATTATATACATGCACCGTGCAGGGCTCTGTACATGTCTGTGACAATATGAATAGGAACGTGGTGGTCAGTTACTACCAATCATAATGATTAGAATTATATCACATGCACCGTGAGGGCTCTGTACATTGTCTGCGACCATATGAATAGGAACACTGGTGGACAGTACTATCCAATCATAATGATTAGAATTATATTACATGCACCGGAGGGCTCTGTACATTGTCTGTTGACCATATGGAATAGGAACGCTGGTGGTCGGTCATACCATCATAATGATTAGAATTATATTAATGCACCGCGCAGGGCTTGTACATTGTCTGTGACCATATGGAATAGGAACGCTGGTGGTCAGTACTATCCAATCATAATGATTAGAATTATATTACATGCACCGTGCAGGGCTCTGTACATTGTCCTGGACCATATGGAATAGGAACGCTGGTGGTCGGTCACTACCAATCATAATGATTAGAATTATATTACATGCAACCGAGCAGGGCTCTGTACATGTCTGTGACCATAGGAATAGGAACGGCTGGTGGGCGCTTACTACAATCATAATGATTTAGAATTATATTACATGCACCGTGCAGGGTCTGTACATTGTCTGTGACCATATGGAATAGGAACTGTGGTGGTCGTTTACTATCCACATCCTAATGATTAGAATTATATTACATGCACCGGCAGCAGGGCTCTGTACATTGTCTGTGACCATATGGAATAGGAACGCTGGTGGTCGGTTACTATCCCAATCATAATGATTAGAATTATATACATGCACCGTTGGCAGGGCTCTGTAACATTGTCTGTGACCATATGGAAATAGAACGCTGGTGGCGGTTACATCCAATCATAATGATTAGAATTATATTACAGCAGTGCGGGTCTTAAATTGTCTGTGACCATATGGAATAGGAACACTGGTGGTCGGTTACTATCCAATCATAATGATTAGAATATTACATGCACCGTGCAGGGCTCTAGTACATTGTCTGTGACCTATGGAAAGGAACGCTGGTGGTCGTCACTATCAATCATAATGATTAGAATTATATTACATTGCCCCAGGCAGGGCTCTGCAACATTGTCTGTGACCAAATGGAATAGGAACGCTGGTGGTCGTTACTATCCAATCATAATGATTAGGAATTATATTACATGACCGGCAGGGCTCTGTACATTGTCTGTGACCATATGGAATAGGAACGTGTGGTCAGTCACTATCCAAATCATATGATTAGAATTATATTACATGCACCGTGCAGGGCTCTGTACAATTGTCTGTGGACATATGGAATAGGAAGTGGGTGGTCAGTTACTATCCAATCATAATGATTAGAATTATATTGACTGCACCGTGCAGGGCTCTGTACATTGTCTGTGGACCATATGGAATAGGAACGCTGGTGGCGTCACTATCCAATCATAATGATTAGAATTATATTACATGCCACCGTGCAGGGCTCTGTACATTGTCTGGGACCATATGGAATAGGAACGCTGGTGGTCGAGTTACTATCCAATATAATGATTAGAATTTTATACATGCACCGTGCAGGGCTCGTACATGTCTGTGACCATATGGAATAGGAACGATGGTCGTCAGTTACTATCCAATCATAATGATTAGAATTATATTCATGCACCGGCAGGGCTCTGTACATTGCTTGTGACCATATGGAATAGGAACGCTGGTGGTCGGTTACTATCCAATCATAATGATTAGAATTATATTACATTGCACCGTGCAGGGCTCGTACATAGTCTGTGACCATGGAATAGAACGTGGTGGTCAGTTACTCATCATAATGATTAGAGAATTATATTACATGCACCTGCAGGGCTCTGTATGTGTTGTGACCATATGGAATAGGAACGCTGGTGGTCGGTTACTCCCATCATAATGATTAGAATTAATTTCATGCACCGTGCAGGGCTTGTACATTGTCTGTGACAATATGGAAATAGGAAAACTGTGGTCAGTCACTATCCAATTCATAATGATTAGAATAATACATGCACGTCGCAGGGCTCTGTACATTGTTCTGTGGACCATAGGAGATAGGAACGTGGTGGTCAGTTATACATCATAATGATTAATTATATTAATGCCACCGGGCAGGGCTTGTACATTGTCTGTGACCATATGGAATGGAACGCTGGTGGTCAGTTCACTATCCAATCATAATGATTAGAATATATTACATGCACCGTGGCAGGGCTCGTACATTGTCTGTGACCATATGGAATAGGAACGCTGGTGGTCAGGTACATATCCAATCATAATGATTAGAATTAATTACATGACACCGTGCAGGCTCTGTAATTGTCTGTGGACCATATGGAATAGGAACGCTGGGGTCGGTTACTACCAATATAATGATTAGAATTATATTACATGCACCGTGCAGGGCTCTGTTACATGTCTTGTGACCATTATGGAATAGGAACGCTGGTGTCGGTTACTACCAATCATAATGATTAGAATTATATTACATGCACCGTGCAGGGCTCTGTACATGTCTGTGACCTATAGGAATAGGACACTGGTGGTCAGTCACTATCCAATCATAATGATTAGAATTATATTACATGGCACCGTGCAGGGTCTAGACATGTCTGTGACATATGGAAATAGGAACGTGGTGGTCGTTGTCACTATCCAATCATAAGATTAGAATTATATTACATGCACCGGCGGCAGGCTCTCGGTACATTTGTCGTGACCATATGGAATAGGAACGCTGGTGGCTGGTCACTTCCAATCATAATGATTAGAATATAACATGCAACGCGCAGGCTCTTACATTGTCTGTGGACCATATGGAATAGGAAACGTGGATGGTGGTCGGTCTACTATCCAATCATAATGATTAGAATTATATTACAGCACGTGCAGGGCTCTGTACATTGTCTGTGACCATATGGAATAGGAACGCTGGTGGTCAGTTTACTATCCAATCATAATGATTAGAATTATATTACATGCACTGCAGGGCTCTGTACATTGTCGTGACCATATGGAATAGGAACGCTGGTGGTCGGTTTACTATCCAATCATAATGATTAGAATTATATACATGCACCGTGCAGGGCTCTGTACATTGTCTGTGACATATGGAATGGAACGCTGGTCGGTCATACTATCCAATATAATGATTAGAATTATATTACTGCACCGTGCAGGGGCTCTGTACATTGTCTGTGACCATATGGAATAGGAACGCTGTGGTCGGTCTACTACCCAATCATAATGATTAGAAATTATTACACAACTCTTTTGCACGTGCAGGGCTCTGTAATTGTATGGACCATATAGAATAGGAACCACTGGTGGAACAGTCAGTTACCGATCCAATCATAATGATAGCATTATATTAAATGCACCGCGCAGGGCTCTGTGACATGGTCTGGGACATATGGAATAGGAACGCTGGTGGTTCGGTTACTATCCAATCATAATGAGTAGATTATATTACAGCACCGTGAAGGGCTCTGTACTTGTCTGGTGACCATCTGGAATAGCCTCGGAACGCTGGTGGTCAGTTACTATCAAGTTCATAATGATTAGAATTATATTACATGCACCGTGCAGGGGCTGTGTACATTTGTTGTGACCATATGGAATAGGAGCGTGGTGGTCGAGTCACTACCCAATCATAATGATTAGAGATATATTACATGCACCGTGCAGGGCTTGTACATTGTCTGTGACCATATGGAATAGGAACGCTGGTGGTCAGTCACTATCCAATCATAATGATTAGAATATATTACATGCACCGCGCAGGGCTCGTACATTGTCTGGACCATATGGATAGGAACGCTGGTGGTCAGTTACTATCCAATCATAATGATTAGAATTATATTACTGCACCGGCAGGGCTCTGTACATTGTCTGGACCATATGGAATAGGAACGCTGGTGGTCAGTTACTATCCAATCATAATGATTAGAATTATTTACATGCACGTGCAGGGCTCTGTACATTGGTGTGACCATATGGAATAGGAACGCTGGTGGTCGGGTACTATCCAATCATAATGATTAGAAATTAATTACATGCACCGTGCAGGGCTCTTACATTGTCTGTGACCATATGGATAGGAACGCGGTGGTCGGTTACTATCCAATCATAATGATAGAATTATATTACAGCACCGTGCAGGGCTCTGTACATTGTCTGTGACCATATGGAATAGGAACGCTGGTGGTCGGTACTATCCAATCATAATGATTAGAATTATATTACATGCCTGCCGCAGGCTCGTACATGTCTGTGACCATATGGATAGGACGCTGGTGGTAGTACTATCCAATCATAATGATTAGAATTATATTACATGCACCGTGCAGGGCTCTGTACATTGTCTGGACCATATGGAATAGGACGCTGGTGGTCAGTCACTATCCAATCATAATGATTAGAATTATTATTACATGCACCGTGCAGGGCTCTGTACATTGTCTGGTGACCATATGGAATAGGAACGCTGGTGGTCGTTACTATCCAATATAATGATTAGAATTATATTACATGCACCGTGCAGGGCTCTGTACATTGTCTGTGACCATATGGAATAGGAAACGTGGTGGTCAGTTCACTATCCAATCATATGATTAGAATTATATTACATGCACCGTGCAGGGCTTGTACATTGTCTGTGACCATATGGAATAGGAACGCTGGTGGTCAGTTACTATCCAATCATAATGATTGAATTATATTACATGCACAGTGCAGGGCTCTGTACATTGTCTGTGACCATATGGAATAGGAACGCTGGTGGTCGTTACTATCCAATCTAATGATTAGAATTATATTACATGCACCGTGCAGGGCTCTGTACATTGTCTGTGACCATATGGAATAGGAACGCTGGTGGTCGGTTACTATCCAATCATATGATATGAATTATATTCATGCACCGTGCAGGGCTCTGTACATTGTCTGTGACCATATGGAATAGGAACGCTGGGTGGTCAGTTACTATCCAATCATAATGATTAGAATTATATTGCAGCACCGTGCAGGGGTCTGTACATTGTCTGTGACCATATGGAATAGGAACGCTGGTGGTCAGTTACTATCCAATCATAATGATTAGAATTATATTACATGCACCCGTGCAGGGCTCTGTACATTGTCTGTGACCATATGGAATAGGACGCTGGTGGTCGAGTTTACTATCAATCATAATGATTAGAATTATATACATGGACCGTGCAGGGCTGTACATGTCTGTGACCAATGGAATAGGAACGCTGGTGGTCAGTTACTATCCAATCATAATGATTAGAATTATATAATGCACCGGCAGGGCTGTGTACATTGTCTGTGACCATATGGAATAGGAACGCTGGTGGTCAGTACTATCCATCATAATGATTAGAATTATATACATGACCGTGCAGGCGTGTACATTGTCTGTGACCATATGGAATAGGAACGCTGGTGGTCAGTTTACTATCCAATCATAATGATTAGAATTATATCATGCACGTGCAGGGCTCTGTACATTGTCTGTGACCATATGGAATAGGAACGCTGGTGGTCGGTCACTACCCAATCATAATGATTAGAATTATTACATGGACCGTGCAGGGCTCTGTACATTGTCTGTGACCATATGGAATAGGAACGCTGGTGGTCGTTACTATCCAATCATAATGATTAGAATTATATTACATGCACCGCGCAGGGCTCTGTACATTGTCTGTGACCATATGGAATAGGAACGCTGGTGGTCAGTTACTATCCAATCATAATGATTAGAATTATATTACATGCAACGTGCAGGGCTTGTACATTGTCTGTGACCATATGGAATAGGAACGCTGGTGGTCGTTACTATCCAATCATAATGATTAGAATTAATTCATGCACCGTGCAGGGCTCTGTACATTGTCTGTGACCATATGGAATAGGAACGCTGGTGGTCGGTCACTATCCAATCATAATGATTAGAATTATATTACATGCGACCGTGCAGGGCTCTGTACATTGTCTGTGAATAGGAATAGGAACGCTGGTGGTCGGTTACTATCCAATCATAATGATTAGAATTATATTACATGCACCGCGCAGGGCTTGACATTGTTGTGACCATATGGAATTAGGAACGCTGGTGGTCAGGTACTATCCATCATAATGATTAGAATTATATACTGCACCGGCAGGGCTCTGTACATTGTCTGTGACCATATGGAATAGGACGCTGGTGGTCAGTTACTATCCAGTCATAATGATTAGAATTATATACATGCACCGTGCAGGGCTCTGTACATTGTCTGTGACCATATGGAATTGGAACGCTGTGGTGGTCAGTTACTATCCAATCATAATGATTAGAATTATATTACATGCACCGTGCAGGGCTTGTAATTGTCGTGGACATATGGAATAGGACGCTGGTGGTCAGTTACTATCCAAATCATAATTATTAGAATATATTACATGCACCGGCAGGGTCTGTACAATGTCTGTGACCATATGGAATAGGAACGCTGGTGGTCGTTACTATCCAATCATAATGATTAGATTATATTACATGCACCCCAGGGCTCTGTACATTGTCGTGTGACCATATGAATAGGAACGCTGGTGGTCAGTTCAACCAATCATAATGATTAGAATATATTACATGCACCGTGCAGGGCTCTGTACATGTCTGTGACCATATGGAATAGGAACGCTGGTGGTCAGTCACTATCCAATCATAATTATAGAATTATATTACATGCACCGTGCAGGGCTCTGTACATTGTCTGTGACCATATGGAATAGGAACGCTGGTGGTCGGTACACATCCAATCATAATGATTAGAATTATATTACATGCACCGTGCAGGGCTCTGTACATTTTTCTGTGACCATATGGAATAGGAACGCTGGTGGTTCAGTTACTATCCAATCATAATGATTAGAATTATATTACATGCACCGTGCAGGGCTCTGTACATTGTCGTGACCATATGGAATAGGAACGCTGGTGGTCAGTTCACTATCCAATCATAAGATTAGAATTATATTACATGCACCGCAGGGCTTGTACATTGTCTGTGACCATATGGAAATGAACGCTGGTGGTCAGTCACTATCCAATCATAATGATTGGAATTATATTACATGCACCGCAGGGCTCTGTTACATTGTCTGTGACCATATGGAATAGGAACGCTGGTGGTCGTACTATCCAATCATAATGATTAGAATTATATTACATGCACCTGCAGGGCTGTACATTGTTGTGACCATATGGAATAGGAACGCTGGGGTCGGTTACTATCCAATCATAATGATTAGAATTATATTACATGCACCGTGCAGGGCTCTGTACATTGTCTGTGACCATATGGAATAGGAACGCTGGTGGTCAGTTACTATCCATATAATGATTAGAATTATATTACATGCACCGTGCAGGGCTCTGTCATTGTCTGTGACCATATGGAATAGGAACGCTGGTGGTCAGTCACTATCAATCATAATGATTAGAATTATATTACATGCACGTGCAGGGCTCTGTACATTGTCTGTGACCATATGGAATAGGAACGCTGGTGGTCAGTCACTATCCAATCATAATGATTAGAATTATATTACATGCACCGTGCAGGGCTCTGTACATTGTCTGTGACATATGGAATAGGGAACGTGGTGGCAGTTACTATCCAATCATAATGATTAGAATTATATTACATGCACCGCGCAGGGCTATGTACATTGTCTGTGACCATATGGAATAGGAACGCTGGTGGTCAGTCACTATCCAATCAAATGATTAGAATTATATTACATGCACCGCGCAGGGCTGTGACATTGTCTGTGACCATATGGAAAGGAACGCTGGTGGTCAGTCACTATCCAATCATAATGATTAGAATTATATTACATGCACCGTGGCAGGGCTTGTACATTGTCTGTGACCATATGGAATAGGAACTGGTGGTCGGTCACTATCCAATCATAATGATTAGAATTATTAAATGCACAGTGCAGGGCTCTGTACATTGTCTGTGACCATATGGAATAGAACGCTGGTGGTCGGTCACTATCCAATCATAATGATTAGAATTATATTACATGCACCGTGCAGGGCTCTGTACATTGTCTGTGACCATATGGAATAGGAACGCTGGTGGTCAGTTACTATCCAATCATAATGATTAGAATTATATTTTACAGCACCAGCGGGCTCTGGACATTGTCTGTGACCATAGGGAATAGGAACGCTGGTGGTCGGTCACTACCAATCATAATGATTAGAATATATTACATGCACCGTGCAGGGCTCTGTACATTGTCTGTGACCATATGGAATAGGAACGCTGGTGGTCGGTACGATCCAATCAAATGATTAGAATTATATTACATGCACCGTGCAGGGCTCTTACATTGTCTGTGACCATATGAATAGGAACGCTGGTGGTCGTTACTCAATCATAATGATTAGAATTATATTACATGCACCGTGCAGGGCTCTTACATTGTCTGTGACCATATGGAATAGGAACGCGGGTGGTCAGTCACTATTCCAATCATAATGATTAGAATTATATTACATGCCCCACGCAGGGCTCTGTACATTGTCTGTGACCATATGGAATAGGAACGCTGGTGGTCGGTCACTATCCAATCATAATGATTAGAATTATATTACATGCACCGTGCAGGGCTCTGTACATTGTCTGTGACCATATGGAATAGGAACGCTGGTGGTCGGTCACATCCAATCATAATGATTAGAATTATATTACATGCACCGTGCAGGGCTCTGTACATTGTCTGTGACCATATGGAATAGGACGCTGGTGGTCGGTTACTATCCAATCATAATGATTAGGAATTATATTACATGCACCGTGCAGGGCTCTGTACATTGTCTGTGACCATATGGAATGGAACGTGGTGGTCGGTCACTATCCAATCATAATGATTAGAATTATATTACATGCACCGTGCAGGGCTCTGTACATTGTCTGTGACCATATGGAATAGGACGCTGGTGGTCGGTTACTATCAATCATAATGATTAGAATTATATACATGCACCGTGCAGGGCTCTGTACATTGTCTGTGACCATATGGAATAGGAACGCTGGTGGTCGTTACTATCCAATCATAATGATTAGAATTATATTACATGCACCGTGCAGGGCTCTGTACATTGTCTGTGACCATATGGAATAGGAACGCTGGTGGTCGGTTACTATCCAATCATAATGATTAGAATTATATTACATGCACCGTGCAGGGCTCTGTACATTGTCTGTGACCATATGGAATAGGAACGCTGGTGGTCAGGTCCACTATCCATCATAATGATTAGAATTAATTACATGCACCGTGCAGGGCTCTGTACATTGTCTGTGACCATATGGAATAGGACGCACTGGTGGTGCGGTCACTATCCAATCATAATGATTAGAATTATAATTACATTGCACCGTGCAGGGGCTCTATACATTGTCTGTGACATATGGAATAAGAACGGCTGGTGTCGGTCACATCCAATCATAATGATTAGGAATTATATACATGCACGCGCAGGGCTCGTACATTGTCTGTGACCATATGGAATAGGAACGCTGGTGGTCGTCACTACCCAATCATAATGATTAGAATTAATTACATGCACCGCGCAGGGCTCTTACATTGTCTGGACCATATGGGAATAGGAACGCTGGTGGTCAGTCACTATCCATCATAATGATTAGAATATATTACATGGCACCGTGCAGGGCTCGTAATTGTGCTGTACCATATGGAATAGGAACGCTGGTGGTCGTTACTATCCATCAATGATTAGAATTATCTTACATGCACCGTGCAGGGATCTGTACATTGTCTGTGACCATATGGAATAGGAAAGCTGGTGGTCGGTTACTATCCAATCATAATGATTAGAATATTATTACATGCACGTGCAGGGCTCATACATTGTCTGTGACACATATGGAATAGGAACGCTGGTGGTCGGTTAATAATCCAATCATAATGATTAGAATTATATTAATGCACCGTGCAGGGCTCTATACATTGTCTGTGACATATGGAATAGGAACGCTGGTGGTCGGTCTACTATCCAATCATAATGATTAGAATTATATTACATGCACCGTGCAGGGCTCGTACATTGTCTGTGACCATAGGAATAGGAACGCGGGTGGTCGGTTACTATCCAATCATAATGATTAGAATTACATTACATGCACGTGCAGGGCTCTGTACATTGTCTGTGACCATATGGAATAGGAACGCTGGTGGTCGGTCACTACCCAATCATAATGATTAGAATTATATTACATGCACCGTGCAGGGCTCTGTACATTGTCTGTGACCATATGGAATAGGGAACATGGTGGTCGGTCAATACCAATCATAATGATTAGATATATTACATGCACCGCGGCAGGGCTCTGTACATTGTCTGTGACCATATGGAATAGGAACGTGGTGGTCAGTCATATCCAATCATAATGATTAGAATTATATTACATGCACCGGCAGGGGCTATGTACATTGTCTGTGGACCATATGGAATAGGAACGTGGTGGTCGGTCACTACCCATCATAATGATTAGAATTATATTACATGCACCGTGCAGGGCTCTGTACATGTCTGTGACCATAGGAATAGGAACGCCGGTGGTCAGTACTATCCAATCATAATGATTAGAATTATATTACATGCACCGTGCAGGGCTCTGTACATTGTCTGTGACCATATGGAATAGGAACGCTGGTGGTCGGTTACTACCCATCATAATGATTAGAATATATTACATGCACCGTGCAGGGCTCTGTACATTGTCTGTGACCATATGGAATAGGAACGCTGGTGGTCGAGTCACTACCAATCATAATGATTAGAATTATTACAGGCACCGTGCAGGGCTCTGTCATTGTCTGTGACCATATGGAATAGGAACGCTGGTGGTCGGTACATATCCAATCATAATGATAGAATTATTATTACATTGCACCATGCAGGGCTCGTACATTGTCTGTGACCATATGGAATAGGAACGCTGGTGGTCAGTTACTATCCAATCATAATGATTAGAATTATATTACATGCACCGTGCAGGGCTCTGTACATTGTCTGTGACACATATGAATAGGAACCTGGTGGTCGGTCACTATCCAATCATAATGATTAGAATTATATTAACATGCACGTGCAGGGCTCTGTACATTTGTCTGTGACCATATGGAATAGGAACCTGGTGGTCGTTCACTATCCAATCATAATGATTAGAATTATATTACATGCAACCGGCAGGGCTCTGTACTATGTCTGTGACCATATGGAATAGGAACGTCTGGTGGTCGGTCACATCCAATCATAATGATTAGAATTATTTACATGCACTGCAGGGCTCTGTACATTGTCTGTGACCATATGGAATAGAACGCTGGTGGTCGTTACTATCCAATCATAATGATTAGAATTATTTACATGCACCGTGCAGGGCTCTGTACATTGTCTGTGACCATATGGAATAGAACGCTGGTGGTCATTATATCCAATCATAATGATTAGAATTATTTACATGCACCGTGCAGGCTCTGTACATTGTCTGTGACCATATGGAATAGGAACGCTGGTGGTCAGTTACTATCCAATCATAATGATTAAGGAATTATTATTCCATGCACGTGCAGGGCTCTGTCACATGTCTGTGACCATATGAAGGAAACACTGGTGGTACGGTATCCAATCATAATGATTAGAATTATATTACATGCACGTGCAGGGCTCTGTAACTTGTCTGTGACCATATGGAATAGGAACGCTGGTGGTCGGTCACTACCCAATCATAATGATTAGATTATATTACATGCAACCGTGCAGGTGGTTTACATTGTCTGTGACCATAGGATGGATAGGAAGCTGGTGGTCAGTTACTATCCAATATATGATAGAATTATATTACATGCACCGCGCAGGGCTCTGTAAATGTCGTGACCATATGGAATAGGAACGCTGTGTCAGTCAATACCCAATCATAAGATAGATATATACATGCACCAGGCAGGGCTTGACATGTCTGTGACCTATGGAATAGGAACGCTGGTGACAGTTACATCCAATCATAATGATTGAATTATATATACATGCACGTGCGGGCTCTATAACATTGTCTGTGACCATATGGAATAGGAAACGTGGTGTCAGTTACATCCAATCATAATGATTAGAATTATATTACATGCACCGAAGGGCCTATACATTGTCTGTGACATATGGAATAGAACGCTGGTGATCGTCACTATCTCAATCATAATGATTAGCATATATTACAGCCAGCCGTGGGCTCTGTAAATTGTCTGTGACCATAGGAATAGGAACGCTGTGGTCACGCTTGGTCACTATCCAATCATAATGAGTGAGAATTATATTACATGCACCGGCAGGGCTCTGTACCTAGTCTGTGACATATGGAATAGGAACGCTGGTGGTCGGTCACATCCAATCATAAGATTAGGAATTATATTAAATGCAACGTGCAGGGCTCTGTACATTGTCTGTGACCATATTGGAATAGGTACGCTGGTGGTCGGTACTATCCAATCATAATGATTAGAAATTATATTACATGCACCGTGCAGGGCTCTGTACATTGTCGTGACATATGGAAATAGGAACGCTGGTGGGTCGGGTACTATCCAATCATTAATGATTAGAATTATATTACTGCACCACGCAGGGATCTGTACATTGTCTGTGTGACCATGATGGAATAGGAAACGCTGGTGGTCGGTTACTATCCAATCATAAATGATTAGAATATATTACATGCACCGTGCAGGGCTCTGTACATTGTCTGTGACCATATGGAATAGGAACGCTGGTGGTCAGTACTATCCAATCTAATGATAGAATTATATTACAGTGCACCGTGCAGGGCTTGTACATTGTCTGGACCATATGGAATAGGAACCTGGTGGTCGGTTACTACCAATCAAATGATATAGAATTAATTACATGCACCGTGGCAGGGCTCGGTACATAGTCTGGACATATGAATAGGAAACGCTGTGGTCGGTCACTACCCAATCATAATGATTAGAATTAGATAATGCACCGTGCAGGGGCTCTGACATTGTTGTGACCATATGGAAAAGGAACTGGTGGTACGGTCATATCCAATCATAATGTTAGAATATTTACATGCACCGTGCAGGCTCTGACATTGTCTGTGACCATATGGAATAGGAACGCGGTTGGTCGGTCACATCCAATCATAATGATTAGAATTATATATCATTGCACCGCGAGGGCTCGATACATTGTCTGTGACATATGGAATAGGAACGGCTGGTGGTCAGTTACTATCCAATCATAATGATTAGAATTATTACATGAACCGGCAGGGCTCTATACTTGTCTGTGACCCATATGGATAGGAACGATGGTGGTCAGTCCACTATCACAATCATAATGATTAGAATTATATTACAGCACCGTGCAGGGCTCTGTACATTGTCTGTGACCATATGGAATAGGAACGATTGAGTTGTCAGTTACTATAATCAATAATGATTAGAATTTATATTAACTCACCGGCAGGGCTCTGTACATTGTCTGTGACCTATGGAATAGGAACGCGGTGGTGGTTACTATCCAATCATAATGATTAGAAATTATATTACATGCCACGTAGCAGGGCTCTTACATTGTCGTGACAATATGGAATAGGAACGTGGTGGTCGGTTAATCCAATCATAATGATTAGAATTATATTACACCACCGTGCAGGGGCTATACATGTCTGTGACATATGGAATAGGTACGTGTGGTCGGTTACTATCCAATCATAATGATTAGAATTATATTACATGCAAACGTGCAGGGCTTGTACGATTGTCTGTGACCATATGGAATAGGACAGCTGCTGGTGGTCGGTACTAACCAATCATAATGATTAGAATTAAATTACATTGCCACCGGCAGGGCTTGTACATTGTCTGTGACCATATGGAATAGGAACGTGGTGGTCGGTTCATACCAATCTAATGATTAGAATTATATTACATGCAACGTGCAGGCTCTGTACATTGTCTGTGACCATATGGAATAGGAACGGATGGTCGGTCACTATCCAATCATAATGATAGAATTATATTACATGACCGGCAGAGGCTCTGTACATTGTCTCGTGACCATATGGATAGGAACGCTGGTGGTCGTCACTTACCCAATCATAATGATTAGAAGATTATAATGCCACCGTGCAGGGCTCGTACACTGTCGTGGACCATAGGAATAGGAAAGCTGGTGGTCTGTCATACCATCATAATGATTAGAATTATATTACATGCACGTGCAGGGATCTGTACATTGTCTGTGACCATATGGAATAGGTACCGCTGGTGGTCGTCATATCCATCATAATGATTAGAAATTATATTACAATGCACCGTGCGCAGGGCTCTGTACATTGTCTGTGACATATGGAATAGGAACGCTGGTGGTCGGTCACTACCCAATCATAATGATTAGAATTATATTACATGACCGTGCAGGGCTCGTAACATGTCTGTGACATATGGAATAGGAACGCTGGTGGTCGGTCACTACCCAATCATAATGATTAGAATTATATTACATGCACCGGCAGGGCTCTGCATTGTCTGGGACCATAGGATAGGGAACGGTGGGGTCGTTCACTATCAATCATAATGATTAGAATTATATTACATGCACCGTGCAGGGCTCTTACATTGTCTGTGGACCTATGATGGGAAAACGCTGGTGGTCAGGTACTACCAATCATAATGAATTAGAATTATATTACATGCACCGTGCAGGGCTTGTACATGTCTGTGACCATATGGAATAGGAACCTGGTGGTCGTTTACATCCAATATAATGATTAGAATTATATTAATGCACCGTTGCAGGGGCTCTGTACATTGTCTGTGACATATGGAATAGGAACGCTGGTGGTGGTCACTATCCAATCATAATGATTAGAATTATATTACATTGCACCGTGCAGGGCTATACATTGTCTGTGCACCATATGGGAATAGGAACGGTGGTGTCAGGTCACTACTATCCAACATAATGATTAGAATTATATTACATGCACCGTGCAGGGCTCTGACCTGTCTGTGACCATATGGAAAGGAAACGCTGGTGGTCAGTCACTATCCAATCATAATGATTAGAATTATATTACATTGCACCGTGCAGGGCTCTGTACATGTCTGTGACCCTATGGATAGTGAACGATGGTGTCGGTTACTACCCAATCATAATGATTAGAATTATATTACATGCACCGTGCAGGGCTCTGTACATTGTCTGTGACCATATGGAATAGGAACGCTGGTGGTCAGTCACTATCCAATCATAATGATTAGAATTATATTACATGCACCGTGCAGGGCTCTATACATTGTCTGTGACCATATGGAATAGGAACGCTGGTGGTCGGTCACTACCCAATCATAATGATTAGAATTATATTACATGCACCATGCAGGGCTTTGCACATTGCAGTTGATAGAAATTTAAAGCCACATGTTGCTGTGGCTACTGACCCACACCAGATGGCTAATAAAACTCCATTTCCTTTCCCCTGCTGAGACCCAATAAAAAGCATCTGTCCTTACCTGGTGTAAGTGGGGGTTGTAGTATTGGGGTTCTGAGCCCAGCAGATCCCCAGAAAGAAACAGAAGCAGATAGAAAGGATCTGAGCCATCCTGCTGAATTGGAAGGTCTGCATGGAACAGTAGCTGTGTGTGTGTGACTGTGTGTGTGAGTGTGGGGGGTGTGAGCTGTGGAAGGGGCAGATACTGTCTGAGATAGGAAACAGAGACTGTCAGGGCAGGATCTGGACAGACAATGAGACAGGGAGGAGATCTATAGAGTGTGGAGACTTAATGGGACCCAGATGTCTAACCAGGGGAAGGAGGGAACTAGTGGGGGGGGCAGAGGGATTTATGGATCTCACACTGCCATGAGCCACACTCACTAGCCTGTATTCACCCAAAGTATCTCAACAGCTAAAGGGGAACTAAAGCTAAAATGTATGTATGTATTTTATTTCTTATATAACCCACGCAAGCACGGGGAGAACATACAAACTCCTTGCAGATGTGTCCAAGGGTGGAATCGAACTCAGGACCTCAGCGCTGCAAGGCATCAGTGCTAATTACTGAGCCCCCACATAACTATATCTCACCTGGGCAGCATTGGTTTTCCTTTAATAACTGATCGTTAATAATACCATTATTATTTCTATAACATTGCAGTTTTGTACTAAACTTGCCCTTGACTTATATTGTGTTTCATTTTAAACGAGGGTCTGTTAACGCCTCCGTGGGTTGTTTAACCCAAGTCACCAAAGATTAAAGGATGGTGAGCTCCATTGGACGAGTGCTCCAAGCTGTATGTATCTGTACATCATTTTCAGACAGGACGAACTTCCCCTTTAATATATACAAATATGTATATCTATTGCTATAAGAAGGACCTGTCTTACTTCTTTTCCATTGTGACCAGTTACGGTGTGCGCTGACCTCCCCGAGCAAAAAAAAAAAAAAAATAGATCCAAAGACTTTAAGGAAAATGCCTTAAAGGGCAATTATACTGAAAAAATACTATATTTAAATACAGTGGCACTTACTCTGAGGTGTGTGTTGTCTTTAACCCAGTACTTGTTTTGCTCAGGCTGGATATCCCCCCTCTAACTTCTTCTTTCATCTGACATGACTGTCCGGGAAGTCAAGCATGCTCAGTAATCATTAATTGAGGCAGCACTGGGAGAGGTCAATTTCCCACCATGCAATTGACAAATACCAACTGTCACCATTCCAGTTTTCCCAATGTTTTGTAGCGTGCACCCAGGTTTGGTCTGCTTACTTTACCCAGAGTTCATCAAGGTCAGAGGGACAGATCAATGTCTACCAGTACAAATAGAATTCTCTTATTATTAGCTAATTCCACTTTTACATTCGTCCTCAAAGAGACCTTGCTAATTAAACATTAGAATATTCATATTGCCAACTTTCCATGATTAGCCTTTTTGGGGTGTTATAGCGCCCTCTGTCTACCAAGTGATGGTATTGCAAAACTTAGCCCTTGACCCAGACTTCCCCATTGCAGGTTTCAATCTCATCTATATTATCGGGCAATACCTGGTATCGGTCATTTATCACTCTAGGTATGGTCAGGGTTATTCAATAAAAGTTCTTATCTTTAAAAATGGTGCTAATTTTGCCCCAACCAATCAGATGTTAGCTTTTAAATGTACAATAATATCCTATTGGTTGGGGCAAAATTAGCACCATTTTTAATGATAAGAACTTTTATTGAATAACCCTGGGTGTCTTTTAATTTTATTGGCCCATCTGCATTACTGTGGTGGGCAAAAATTTCACCCAACCAGTTTTACTGCCCGTGATCAGCCTATAATATTGATCCATCTATGGCCACCCTAAGCAATAATTGGTGTTTGGAATGAGCTCCTGGAGGTGATGGCTGGAGGTTCTTCTGCATCTGATACTCACGTTCCTCTGATGAGAAGAAACAAGATCCCACAGCATTAATAATAACTTTCCTTCTCATTTTTGATTGCCATACCTAGTGTTGAGGTCTACAAAGAAAGATGGAAACCCCTCGGTCGAACAGATCTACCGCTAGGTCTTCTGAGATCTTAACCTTCTGCTGGACTCAACAGGGAACTCATATCCCCCCAGAGTATGACCTGAAATCCAACTACGACTTGTTGGGAATATGCAACTGATGGTTTAAAGGTGGAGAGGTAAGACTTTGGACAGCTATGTCCACAGGTCCCCACATTCTGATAGGCCGGTCAGGATGCTCCCAATCCCCTTGCTATAAGAACCAATGGGATTCCTATTCATGGCTGGTGCTATAATACTTACTATAACGCCCCCCATCTAATGGATTCTCTCGTTCCCTTCCCTATACAGTCTCTCTTTCTCGCCCAGAAACCCTAGGAACGAGGAATGTAGCAGAGAGGAGGATAGATCGTTTATTAAATAATAATAAGCTTATTTCTTGCATTTGGCCCCCCTTTTCTTGATTTTTCTCCTGTTAGGTTTGTGTTCATCCTCCGATTCGTACATCACCTCGACATTGAGCTGTGGGGCCTCCTGTGGCATGGGCTGTCTGGTTTCCTTAGGTATCAGATGGAACAGGAAGGCGTTATTGTACCTGCAGAGAAACATGGACCAGTGAGACTGACACTGGGAGTAAATGTTACACACCCTTCTCTCCATGTTACACACCCTTCTCTCCATGTTACACACCCTTCTCCCCATGTTACACACCCTTCTCCCCATGTTTAGCAACAACACACCCTTCTCCCCATGTTAACAACACCCATTTACAACACACCACAGAAGGGTGGTGTAACATGGAGATGAATGGTGTGTAACATGGAGAAAGGGGGGGGGGGTGTGTACCAATGGAGAGAAGGTGTGTTAAACATGGGGATAATGAAGGGGCTGTGTAAAACAAATGGGAGAAGGGTGTGTAACATGGGGAGGGGTGTGTCTGGCCTCCCGGGGCTTCACATGGGGAGGGGTGTGTAACTGGGGGCCTTGTAACATGGGGTGCACGGGTGTGTAACATGTGAGAAGGGTGTGTAACCATGTGAGAAGGGTGTGTAACATGGGGAGAAGGGTGTGTAACATGGGGAGAAGGGTGTGTAACATGGGGAGAAGGGGTGTTACATGGGAAAGGGTGTGTAAAATGGGGAGAAGGGTGTGTAACATGGGAGAAGGGTGTGTACATGGGAGAAGGTGTAACATGAGGAAGGCGGGTGTGTAACTGGGTTTGCAGGAGAAGGGTGTGTACATGGAGAGAAGGTGTTAACTGGAGGAAAGGGTGTGTAACATGGGAATTGGTAACATGGTGGGTACCTGTGTCTGGACAGGGTGTGTTAACTGGGGAGAAGGTGTGTACACTGGAGAGCAAGTGTGTGTAACTAGAGGGGGAGGACGAGTGGTCGGGCTGTGTGTATGGATGAAGTGTTATGGAGAGAGGTGTGTAACATGGAGAGAATGGTGTGTAACATGGAGAGAAGGGTGTGTAAATGGTGGTAAATGTGTTTAACATGGGAGAAGGGTGTGTAACATGGAGAGAAGGGGTGTTAAATGGAAAAGGGTGTGTAACATGGAGAGAAGGGTGTGTAACATGTGAGAAGGGTGTGTAACATGGGGAGAAGGGTGTTCATGTGAGAGGGTGTGTAACATGGGGAGAAGGGTGTGTAACATGGGGAGAAGGGTGTGTTAACATGGGGAGAAGGGTGTGTAACATGGGGAAGGGTGTGTAACATGGGAAGGGTGTGTAACACATGGAGAGAAGGGTTGTTTAACATGGAGAGAAGGGTGTGTCCATGGAAGAAGGGTGTGTAACATGGAGAGAATGGTGTGTAACATGGAGAGAAGGGTGTGTAACATGGGAGAAGTGGTGTGTGTAAACATGGGAAGAAGGGGTGTGTAACATGGGAGACGGGGTATAACTGGGAAAGGGTGTGTAACATGGAGAGAAGGGTGTGTAACATGGAGAGAAGGGTGTGTAACATGGAGAGAAGGGTGTGTAACATGGAGAGAAGGGTGTGTTAACATGGAGAGAAGGGTGTGTAACATGGGGAGAAGGGTGTGTAACATGGAGAGAAGGGTTGTGTAACATGGAGAGAAGGGTGTGTAACATGGAGAGAAGGGTGTGTAACTGGTAGAAGGTGTTGTAACATGGAGAGAAGGGTGTGTAACATGGGGAAAGGGTGTGTAACATGGGGAGAAGTGTGTAACATGGGGAGAAGGTTGTGTAACATGTGAGAAGGGTGTGTATAACATGGGAGAAGGGTGTGTAACATGTGAGAAGGGTGTGTAACATGGGAGAAGGGTGTGTTAACATGGGAGAAGGGTGTGTAATGGGGAAAGGGGTGTGTAACATGGGGAGAAGTGGTGTGTAACATGTGAGAAGGGTGTGTAACATGGAGAAAGGGTGTGTAACATGGGAGAAGGGTGTGTAACATGGAGAGAGGTGTGTAACATGGAGAGAAGGGTGTTTAACATGGGGAGAAGGGTGTGTAACATGGGGAGAAGGGTGTGTAACATGAGAAGGGTGTGTAACATGGGGAGAAGGGTGTGTACATGGAGAGAAGGGTGTGTAACATGGGAGAAGGGTGTGTAACATGGAGAGAAGGGTGTGTAACATGGAGAGAAGGGTGTGTAACATGGAGAGAAGGGTGTGTAACATGGAGAGAAGGGTGTGTAACATGGAGAGAAAGGGTGTGTAACATGGAGAGAAGGGTGTGTAACATGGAGAGAATGGTGTGTAACATGGAGAGAAGGGTGTGTAACATGGAGAGAAGGGTGTGTACATGGGGAGAAGGGTGTGTAACATGGGAGAAGGGTGTGTCACATGGAAGAAGGGTGGTACATGGAGAGAAGGGTGTGTAAACATGGAGAAAGGGTGTGTAACATGAGAGACAGGTGTGAATGGAGAAGGTTGTGTAACATGGAGAAGGGTGTGTAATGGAGAGGTGAAATGAGAGAAGGGTGTGTAACATGGGGAGAAGGGTGTGTAACATGGGGAGAAGGGTGTGTAACATGGGGAGAAGGGTGTGTAACATGGGAGAAGTGGTGTGTAACATGGAGGAAGGGTGTTAACATGAGGAGTGTGTAACATGGAAGAAGGGTGGTGTAACATGGAGAGAAGGTTGTACATGGAGGGTGTGTACCTGGAGAGAAGGGTGTAACATGGGAGAAGGGTGTGTACTGGAATAAGGGTGTATGGAGAAGGGTGTGTACATGGGAAAGGTTTTAACATGGGAGAAGGGTGTGTACGGGAGAAGGTGTTTAACTACGCTTACTGAGACAGAAGTTGTAACATGGAGAAGGGTGTGTAACTGTTGCTCCTAGATGCAGTTCCGGTACTACTGATTTGAAGGGTGAGCGGAAAGGGTTGATCTTGGGGGCACTGATCCGACCACCATTCGCAATAGCAACAACCTGACCATTTTTCTCACAGCTGTACTGTGAATACTCAGAAAAATACACTGGGACGTTCAGTGACTGCGGAATAGAGAAAAAGAGAGTCAACAATATTACCAAGTCAAACTGCTCCTACTGCCTGTATCACCCTGCAGGGGGAGGGACTGACTCACAGCTCCTTCTGTCTGTATCACCCTGCAGGGGGAGGGACAGACTCACAGCTCCTTCTGTCTGTACACCCTGCAGGGAGAGGACTGACTCACAGCTCCTTCTGTCTGTTCACCCTGCAGGGGGAGGACTGACTCCAGCTCCTCTTCTGTGTCACCCTCTGCAGGGGAGGACTGACTCACACTCTACTGCCTGTTCACCCTGCAGGGAGAGGACAGACTCACAGCTCCTTCTGTCTGTATCACCCTGGCAGGGGGAGGGACAGACTCACAGCTCCTACTGCCTGTGTCACCCTGCAGGGGGAGGGACTGACTCACAGCTCCTACTGCCTGTGTCACCCTGCAGGGAGAGGGAATGACTCACAGCTCCTTCTGTCTGTGTCACCCTGCAGGGGAGAGGGACAGACTCACAGCTCCTTCTGTCTGTGTCACCCTGCAGGGAGGGACTGACTCACAGCTCCTTCTGTCTGTGTCACCCTGCAGGGGGAGGGACTGACTCACGCTCCTTCTGTCTGTGTCACCCTGCAGGGGGAGGTACTGACTCACAGCTCCTTCTTGTCTGTGTCACCCTGCAGGGGAGGTACTGACTCACAGCTCCTTCTGTCTGTGTCCACCCTGCAGGGAGGGACTGACTCCCAGCTCCTTCTGTCTGTGTCACCCTGCAGGGGAGGACTGACTCACAGCTCCTTCTGTCTGTGTCACCCTGCAGGGGAGGACAGACTCACACTCCTTCTGTCCTGTGTCACCCTGCAGGGGGAGGACTGACTCACAGCTACCACTGCCGTGTCACCCGCAGGGGGAGGACTGACTCACAGCTCCTTCTGTCTGTGTCACCCTGCAGGGGAGGGACTGACTCACAGCTCCTTCTGTCTGTTCACCACCTGCAGGGGGAGGGACAGACTCCAGCTCCTTCTGTCATGTCACCCTGCAGGGGAGGGACTGACTCACAGCTACCACTGCCTGTGTCACCCTGCAGGGGAGGACTGACTCACAGCTCCTTCTGTCTGTGTCACCCTGCGGGGAGGACAGACTCACAGCTCCTTCTGTCCATGTCACCCTGCAGGGGGAGGGACTGACTCACAGCTACCACTGCCTGTGTCACCCTGCAGGGGGAGGGACTGACTCACAGCTCCTTCTGTCTGTGTCACCCTGCAGGGGGAGGGACTGACTCACAGCTCCTACTGCCTTGTGTCACCCTGCAGGGAGAGGGACAGACTCCACAGCTCTTCTGTCTGTGTCACCCTGCAGGGGGAGGGATGACTCACAGCTCCTTCTGTCTGTGTCCCCTGCAGGGGGAGGGACTGACTCACAGCTCCTTCTGTCTGTGTCACCCTGCAGGGGAGGGACTGACTCACAGCTCCTTCTGTCTGTGCCACCCTGCAGGGGAGGGACAGACTCACAGCTCCTTCTGTCTGTGTCACCCTGCAGGGGGAGGGATAGACCACACTCCTTCTGTCTGTGTCACCCTCAGGGGAGGGACTGACTCACAGCTCCTTCTGTCTGTGTCAACCTGCAGGGGGAGGGACACTCACAGCTCCTTCTGTCTGTGCACCCGCTGGGGGAGGGAGAGACTCACAGCTCCTTCTGTCTGTGTCACCCTCAGGGTGAGGGACTGACTCACAGCTCCTTCTGTCTGTATCACCCTGCAGGGGAGGGACTGACTCACAGCTCCTTCTGTCTGTGTCAGCCTGCAGGGGGAGGGACTGATCACAGCGCCTTCCGTCTGGGTCTACCACTGCAGGGGAGGGACACTGACAGCTCCTTCTGTCTGTGTCACCCTGAGGGGTAGGGAAGACTCACAGCTCCTTCTGTCTGTGTCACCCTGCAGGGGGAGGGACTGACTCACAGCTCCTTCTGTCTGTATCACCCTGCAGGGGGAGGGACTGACTCACAGCTCCTTCTGTCTGTGTCACCCTGCAGGGGGAGGGACTGACAGCTCCTACTGTCTGTGTCACCCTGCAGGGGGAGGGACTGACTCACAGCTCCTTCTGTCTGTGTCACCCTGCAGGGGGAGGGACAGACTCACAGCTCCTTCTGTCTGTGTCACCCTGCAGGGGGAGGGACTGACTCACAGCTCCATCACTTATTACCTGCAGTCGGGGTAAAATGCTGATCCACTTTCCAATTAACCAAAATCCGGGGTTAAATCCTGCAGACGAATAGAGAGGTAGTGATGAGATTTTAGGTCATTGAGGATAAACCAGGAGCAGTGTCAGGTGTGGAACGTTGACAACACTAACTGCAGAATTTACCTAGGGCTGAAATTAACTTCTCCTTTAAAGTTATAAACCAACAGGGAGATTCAATAAAAGTTCTTATGGTTTAAAACGGTGCTAATTTTGCCCCAACCAATCAGATGTTAGCTTTCAAATGTTACATAAGTTCTGATTGGTTGGGGCAAAATTAGCACCATTTTAAATGATAAGAACTTTTATTGAATCTCCCTGCCAATCTATCCATAATCTAATTATAATACCTTCACACCGGCGCATATAGAACCCTCCTTAAGGGCACGGCCACACGGCGGTTGCGTGTTCGATTCCGTTGCGTTTGCACATGCGATTTCTCCTTTTGAGATACGAAATCGCATGCGATTGCGCATTAAAATGGTGACTGCGTGTGATTGCGTATCGCAAGCGTTGCCGCGATTGCAGTGATAGAAAAAAATTGCATGCGCAATGGCAAAGAAAGCGCGATAGTGTTGCCTAATGCAGGTTTATGGTACACGGGGTGTCAGTGTGAAAGGGGATTAAACCAATGGGAGCCAGGATACAGACAGGAACAGTAAGGCTGGGTACACACCCGACCGAGGGTTCGCTGCGAGCGAGGAACAAGGATTAATTTGACAATATTGGTTTTATTATAATGAGGTCTGTACTGTAATAAAGGATAGTACTATATTTACATTATGAGATACTATACACATATCGATACCTCGTAATGTTATATGGTCTAAAGCTGGTATACTTATAGGGGGTGTAACAAAGAAGTGGCCTTTAAAAGGGGGGATGTGTGGGTAAAATGGTGGTACGATGCACTCACCGCTGCTCAATATAACCATGAAATTCCTGCGCTTGCCCCTGTCTGGGGACGATGTGATACTCACCCCTAATAACTTCATTTAAAGAGAATTAAGGACAAAACGTGTCTTTCTAGGCAATTTCCAGCCAAATATAAACCTGTGTGACAAAACCTTTACTGATCCTCTCTCCCTGTGCATCCAATTAAAGAGCAAGGAACTGTCCTGTTAGATACACTGTATCTCCCTGTGGGCCATCCAATGAGAATGAGGAGCTGTCCTGTTAGATACACTGTATCTCTCCTGTTAGCTGCTTTGTATCTCCCTTTGCTAAACCTTAATACCAGTAAGATTTTAATGACTAAACACAGGTGTATCTTTGGTTAGGAACATGAACAAGTGATATTCATTTTCAGCAGTTTGGGGGCTTTAAGCCACTTTTGTCTATAGTTCAACTATAAAGCTCTACTCACACATTAGATTTTTGTTGGACAAAATAGTCTACCAGCACCCCCAATCTGCCTACACCTGTCAGCTGGTAAGCTATCTGTAAGGCTGGGTACACACAGGCCATCATTTTGACCCAACATTCCGATTGCTACTTTTGCCCGATGGGCCACCATCTCCTCCCTATAGTACAGTACTGACAACCCTAACGTCTACCAAGTGTTCCAAGGTTTATCTAACGTGTGTACGTGGCTTATGAACAGACAGACAAGGAATAGCAGTTACATGTAACCAGAGCCATTACAGACCTATAACAAGATCAGGTTTAGGATCCTTGAGGGTGTGGTACGGACAAGCATGAACCTTCACTTGGATTCCGTATTTGTGCTTTAATGGAACTTGTGGGTAGATGCGCTGGATTCTAGATCCCTGTAATAGAGACAACGGAGAAAGGATGTGTCAGATCATGGAAAGCATCATACAATCTAGGCAGGAGGCAGTTAACATTAACCCAGGTTACAGATAACATCATACAAACTAGGTCTGTCAGGAGTCCGTTAACATTAACCCAGGTTACAGATGACATCATAGCATCTAGGCCTATCAGGAGGCAGTTAACATTGCCCCAGGTTACAGATGACATCATACCATCTAGTCCTATCAGGAGGCAGTTAACATTGCCCCAGGTTACAGATGACATCATACCATCTAGGCCTATCAGGAGGCAGTTAACATTAAATCAGGTTACAGATAACATCATACAATCTAGGCCTATCAGGAGTCAGTTGACATTAACCCAGGTTACAGATGACATCATACAATCTAGGTCTTTAAGGAGTCCGTTAACATTGCCCTAGGTTACAGATGACATCATACCATCTAGGCCTGTCAGGAGTCAGTTAACATTAACCCACATTACAGATAACATCATACAATCTAGGCCTATCAGGAGTCAGTTAACATTAACCCTGGTTACAGATGACATCATACCATCTCGGCCTATCAGGAGTCAGTTTACATTAACCCAGGTTACAGATGACATCATACCATCTAGGGTTATCAGGAGTCAGTTAACATTAACCCAGGTTACAGATAACATCATACCATCTAGGCCTATTAGGAGTCAGTTAACATTAACCCAGGTTACAGATGACATCTAGGCCTATCAGGAGTCAGTTAACATTAACCCAGGTTACAGATGACATCATACCATCTAGGCCTATCAGGAGTCAGTTAACATTAACCCAGGTTACAGATGACATCATACCATCTAAGCCTATCAGGAGGCAGTAAACATTAACCCAGGTTACAGATGACATAATACCATCTAAGCCTATGAGGAGGCAGTAAACATTGCCCCAGTTTACAGACGGCATCATGCCATCCAGACGTTGCAGAACGTTTACACATATTATATCATCTGCTTTTGAGATTGGCTAAGAAATCCGAATGATGCCGTCTGTTATATCACCGGATGAAATCCTTTCACAACAATCTGTCTAAAATTAATTGTTTTACTATTGATTGAATTGTGAACCTGTGAGATGTGTAAAATGAACAGTTAATGTCTGCCTGTGCTTTAGAGACATTATACTTTTCAGCTATAAAATCTTTATTTCCCAGGAAGGTAGGAAACAGAATTCCAACCTCCAGGTACATAGGAGATTAGAGGAGTGTCAAGGACATGGACGCGTGGTAGACTAGAAAAGTGGTCAGCTGTGGCATAAGCAACTCTTTGACAGCTCTCCGCTCCTGTTTGCAATCAGAAAGGGAGGTTGGAGTACAGTTTCCTACCTCCGTGGGAAATATTTTGATAGCCAAAAAGTGGATTGAAACTCCACAGTGTCACTTATATGGTCAATGTGTCTCACCCGTCTCTGCAGGACAAATGATTCCTCAACTGGCAGTTGCTCCCCCACAAACGTCAACTCAAAGGCCACACGAGGTAACAGGAGGGCGAGTTCCTGCAAAAGTGCCACAGAACAAAACGTTACCTCCCTGTCTCCTTTGCCAGTGTACCACGTGTACAGATATGTCCTTACCGAGAAAAACAAGATATGGTCGTAGGCCTGTCTGGCAGCAATTACATGGATTCGAAGAATACGTTTCTGCGGGATAACCAGTTCTGGAACTAGAGGGAAGTCAGAAATTAGTGTTTATCTCACAGTCACATTTTATGTTGTAGGTTACAGGGTCAGAGGAAGGTCATTATACACAGGGTACATATAGCCTTTAACCTAATGTACCCTGTGTATAATGACCTTCCTCTGACCCTGTAACCTATATGTACCCTGTGTATATGACCTTCCTCTGACCCTGTAATTTATATTACCCTGTGGTATATGACCTTCCTCTGACCCTGTAACCTATATGTTACCCTGTGTAATGCCGC
>JAACNH010001863.1:0-54084 GCA_019447015.1 Hymenochirus boettgeri
AGTCAGCTCCACGCGATCGGAGATAATAGGTATAAGCATGGCAATAGAGATTATATCACATACAGTCATGGCAATTTTAAAAACAACCACTCCCTTCTGCCTATATTCCAAAGTTTTCATCTCTGTCACATTGACATGGCAGCCTCCACACCATCCTCTATTATCTGTGGTGTGGTTGGGTGCGGTGGGAGTGAGAATGGTCTAGCACCCGCGTTAATTGTAATGGGCTTAAGTTAGTTGATATATAATATTGCAGGCAAACAATGTAAAATGGAAAATAGAATAATTGTCTTTAAAATGGGTGTTTGTAACCTTAACAAATGGGCGTAGTCTTAAAAGAGCATTGAAAAAAAAAGTCTACATTCACCGCTCCATTCTCCCATGTGGTCCCTCTTTTGCGTTTTAAAATGTTGGGAATGTGTGTGTCTGAGTTGGTGGGTTCCCGTATGTCTGACCATATCCCAGTATGTCTGCACCCAGTACACTGTCTGCACCCAGTATGGCTCTGCACCCAGTGATGTCGCACCAGTATGCACCAGTATGTCCTGCACCCAGTATTGTCTGAACACCCTAGTGACATGTCTGCACCCATTATGTCTGACCAGGATTCAGTTCTGCACCAGTAGTCTGTACCCAGTATTTGCACCGCCAGTATTCTGACCTACATGTATGTGCCACCCAGTCATGTCTGCCACCAAGTTGGTCCTGTACCAGTAAGTATCCTGCAACGCAGTATGTCAGGCTACCAGTTGTCTGCACCCAGTATGTCTGCACCCAGTAGTCTGTACGCAGTATGTCTACGGCCGACCCAGTATGTCTGCACCCCAGTATGTCTGCACCCAGTAATGTACCATGTCGCAGTTGTCTGCACCCAGTATGTCTGCACCCAGTATGGTCTGCACCGATGTCTGCACCAGTATGTCTGGCACCCGTTGACACCCAGTATGTCTGCACCAGTATGTCTGCACCCAGTATGTCTGCCCCAGTAGGTCTGCACCCGTATGTCTGTACCAGTATGTCTGCACCCATATGTCTGCACCCGTATGTCTGCACCCAGTATGTCTGCACCCGTTGTCTGCACCCAGTAGTCTGCACCCCATATTCTGCACCCAGTATGTCGTCACGCAGTATGTCTGCACCCAGTATGTCTCCCATGCCCCAGTATGTCTGCACCCAGTATGTCTGCCCCAGTATGTCTGCACCCGTATGTCTGCACCCAGTATAGGTCGACCCAGTATGTTGCACCAGTATGTTTCTGTACGCAGTATGTCTGATACCCAGTTGTCTGTACCCAGTATGTTCTGCACCCAGTATGTCTGCATCCAGTATGTCTGCTACCAGTATGTCTGCACCCGTATGTCTGCACCCAGTATGTCTGCACCCAGTATGTCTGTACCCAGTATGTCTGCACCAGTATGTCTGGGTACGCAGTATGTCTGCACCCAGTATTGTCTGCACCCAGTATGTCGCACCCAGTATCGCACCCAGTTGTCTGCGACCCAGTATGTATCTGCACCAGTATGTCTGCACCCAGTATGTCTGCACCGATATGTCGCACCCATAGTTCTGCTCCACCCAGTATGTCTGCACCAGTATGTTCTGACACCCAGTATGTCTGCACCAGTTATGTTCTGCACCCGTAGGTCTGACCCAGTAATGTCTGCACCGCAGTATGTCTGCACCCAGTATGTTGCTCCCCGTATGTCTGCAACCAGTATGTCTGTACGCAGTATGTCTGTCCCCAGTATGTCGGCCCTATTCGCAACCCAGTATGTCTGCACCCAGTATGTCTGCACCCAGTATGTCTGCACCCAGTAGGTCCTGCAACCCAGTATGTCTGCACCCAGTATGTCTGCATTCTGCAACCAGTATGTCTGTACCCAGTAGCGACTGTCTGCACCCAGTATGTCTGACCCAGTATGTCTGCACCTATATCTGCACCAGTATGTCTGCACCCAGTATGTCTGCACCCAGTATGTCTGCCACCCAGTATGTTCTGCACCCAGTATGTCCTGCACCCGTAAAATGTCTGCACACACTAGTCTGCACCCATATGTCGCACCAGATGCATGTACCCGTATGTCTGTCCAGTATGTCTGACCCAGTATGTCTGTACCCAGTATGTCTGCACCCAGTATAGGTCTGCACACAGTATGTCTGCACCCAGTATGTTCCTGCTACCAGTTGTCTGAGCCAGTATGTCTGCACCCAGTATGCATCTGCACCCAGTAGTCTGTACCCAGTATGTCTGCATCCATTATGTCTGTACGCAGTATGTCTGTACCAGTATGTCTGCACCCAGTATGTCTGCACCCAGTATGTCTGCACCGTATGTCTGCAACCCAGTATGTCTGGCAGCCAGTATGTCTGCACCCAGTATGTCTGCACCAGTAGTCTGCACCCAGTATGTCTGCACCCAGTATGTCTGCACCCCCACTATGTCTGCACCCAGTATGTCTGCACGTGTCTGCACCCAGTATGTCTGCACCAGTATGTCTGACCCAGTATGTCTGCACCCAGTATGTCTGCACCAGTATGTCTGTACGCAGTATGATCTGTACCCAGTATGTCTGCACCCTATGTCTGCCACCCAGTATGTCTGCACCCAGTATGTCTGCACCCGTAAATGTCTGCACCCGTATGTCTGCACCCAGTATGTCTGCACCCAGTATGTCTGCACCCAGTATGTCTGCACCCAGTATGTCTGCACCAGTATGCTGACCCGTATGTCTGACCCGAATGTCGCCACCCAGTATGTCTGCACCAGTAAATGTCTGCCCCCGTATGTCCTGCCACCCAGTATGTCTGACCCAGTATGTCTGCACCCAGTATGTCGTACGCAGTATGTCTGCCACCCAGTATGTCTGCACCCAGTATGTCTGCACCCAGTATGTCTGCACCCAGTATGTCTGTACCCAGTATGTTGCCACCCAGTATGTCTGCACCCAGTATGTCTGCAGCACCCAGTATGTCTGTACCCAGTATGTCTGCACCCAGTATGTCTGTACCCAGTATGTCTGTACCCAGTATGTCTGCACCCAGTATGTCTGTACGCAGTATGTCTGCACCCAGTATGTCTGCACCCAGTATGTCTGCACGCAGTATGTCTGCACGCAGTATGTCTGTACCCAGTATGTCTGTACCCAGTATGTCTGCACCCAGTATGTCTGCACCCAGTATGTCTGCACCCAGTATGTTTGTACCCAGTATGTCTGTACGCAGTATGTCTGCACCCAGTATGTCTGTACCCAGTATGTCTGCACCCAGTATGTCTGCACCCGTAGTCTGACGCAGTATGTCTGTACGCAGTATGTCTGACCCAGTATGTTCTGACGCGTATTCTGTACCCAGTATGTCTGTCCCGTATGTCTGCACCAGTATGTCTGCACCAGTATGTCTGTACCCAGTATGTCTGTCCCAGTATGTCTTGCACCCATTTGCATTCACCAGTATGTCTGTACCCAGTATGTCTGTACCCAGTATGTCTGCACCCAGTATGTCTGCACCCAGTATGTCTGTACCCAGTATGTCTGTATGCAGTATGTCTGTACCCATTATGTCTGTACCCAGTATGTCTGCACCCAGTATGTCTGCACCAGTATGTCTGTACCCGTATGTCTGACCCAGTATGTCTGCACCCAGTATGTCTGCACCCAGTATGTCTGTACCCAGTGTCATGTATGCAGTATGTCTGTACCAGTATGTCTGTACCAGTATGTCTGTACCCAGTTATGCTTGTACCAGTATCTGTACCCAGTATGTTGTACCCAGTATGTCTGTACCCATTTCGTCTGCACCCATATTGTCTGTACCCAGTATGTCTGTATGCAGTATGTCTGTACCCAGTATGTCTGTACCCAGTATGTCTGTACCCAGTATGTCTGTACCCAGTATGTCTGTACCCAGTATGTCTGTACCCAGTATGTTTGTACCCAGTATGTCTGTATGCCAGTATGTCTGTACCAGTATGTCTACGTATGTCTGCACCAGTATGTCTGTACCCAGTATGTCTGCACCCAGTTGTCTGTACCCAGTATGTCTTAGCATAGTCTGTACAGTATGTCTGTACCGTAGTCTGTACCAGTAGTCTGTACCCAGTATGTCTGTACCCAGTATGTCTGTACCAGTATTTTGTACCAGTATGTCTGTATGACAGTATGTCTGTACCCAGTATGTCGCACCCAGTATGTCTGCACCCAGTATGGTTCGTACCAGTTGATGTCCGTACGTATGTTTGTACCCAGTATGTCTGTACCCAGTATGGGGCCCAGAAAAGTCTGATGGCAGCCCTGCTCAGGTCACTCACCTCTCACTCTACAATCTGGCTGGTGCTCTGCCAAACTGTTTTACCAGTGGTCTGTATACAAAGCATTTTACCATTGTCTGTGTGCCAAGCATTTAGCAGTGCCTGGCTGTGTGCAGTGCCAGTTCCCCAACCAGTTTATCAGTTTCTGCATGCCAAGCCTTTAACCAGTTCTTTGTGCCAACTATTTTACCAGTGATTATATCACACCACTCTCTGTGTGCCAAGCATTTTACTAGTGCCAGTGGTTAGTTATTTATAGAAGGTTTGAGGATCTAAGTTTGGAAATACTGTTGGAATCTGATTGAATAGTTTTGCCAGGTTGTATGGGGAAAGTATTTTGTCTGTTTATAATGAATTTGGATGTTATTTAGGAAATGTATTTGGTTTGTGGTGCCGATTTGTGTTGTGATGGTGTTGGGGGGGCCCATGCCCAAAATTTTGCATCAGGGCCCATAAGTCTGTAGCTACGCCACTGGATGAACTTATATTCAAGTATATACGGTTACACAAGCCTTCAGCTTTCTGTTCATCACCAGCTAGCTGTACTATAACTACAAGTGCTGACATAGTCCAATACACACTACAAATATACCTTAGCTGTATAAGTAACACCATGTAGTTGTTCATGCACAGGCCATTTAGTTCAAAAGCAAAGCCTAGATATAATAACCATATAAATGTATACTATTAGTAGTATCGCAGTCTATTGTGGCCTCCATTTTAACAATGTTAGTATAATTCACAAGGCATAGAATCCCTTACAAGGATAAAACTATCATGCAAAGAAAGTTTTAACAGGACGAGCCGTAAAAAAAAAGGAATTGCTTTTTTAAGCAGAGATGCAATAATAACTAATCATGTCATTAAAGATAATGTAAGGGCACGGCCACACTGCAACGCAAACGCACACGGAACCATGCGATTTCATGTGCGATTTTGTTCATTTGCGCATGCGTTTTTTTCATTAAGTATTGGAAAACCATGTAATTGCGATTTAAAATGCGGGAATGCAAATTACAATCGCAACGCACCGAAAACACGCGTTTCAGTGCGTTGCCGCATTTTAAATGAATCTGAAAAACGCAGCGCAAACGCACAAAAAAACACAGCAGTGTGGCCTAGGTCTATACAGTAACTGCTGCAAACTTACACCTGTGTAAGGTTCCACCCTCACCATTTCACTTTAACTATCGGCTTAAAACGCCCCACCAACACCATTGTGGCTACACTTACCTCTACCCCCCCACCCCCAACCCCACACACACACACACACACTTACCTCAGAGATTCCGCCATTTCAGACCTTTTCCTAATTTTATTTTTAAACCATTCCATATAGAAATCTAAATTGTGTTACTATGTTTCACATGGATCAGGCAATCTTGGCAATAAAGTTTATCCCCAATTAAAATCAGTTACCGGTTGGCCACAACGTTGGACATTTTTCTCACCCTGTGAATATCCAAATACGGTCGAAACTCAGCTATGGGAACAGTTTGTCTGAAGTCAGGTCCCCAATAAAACCAACATGGCTTTGTTTCCAAGACAGGAGTAATTCGGAATGGGTTCCCTTTACCAGATGTTATCTGGAGGACGCTTCTCACGTTCTATGCTTTTGTAGGTCTCCGCAGGTGTCGTATATCTGGTACCCAAGAGTCAGGTTGGGAAATAGGGCTGAATTCTTGTTCATTTGACTGACAGCAAACGAAACTCCATAAGTTGTCGGTAGTTCTGGGCTTCTAAACTGAAATAAGATGTCATTTCATTTGTGGTTCCACCTACTTACAATGTTTTCAAGACAAAACAACAGATTTAATGGGGGAAAAACTACACGAACTCCTAGCAACCTTTAGCAACTTACTGTAGTTAAGTTGGCCAAACAGGTACATTTCTGTCCATGGTTCAATCAAATTACTTCTTCCCAGTGAGAAATCTTTTTACCACCATCACAGGACCAATAAATGCATTAATATCTGATCAAGACCCTGTACTTGTAGCTCTGCATGCTCCATACTCCAATTCCAATACTCCTCCCACCCCACACTCTTTCACCAGCATCACTGCTCTGCCCCCAGTCTCAGGTTTGCATGCCACGTATATCATCAGCTGCATAATAATCCCCACTCCTGATATCTCTCCCCAAGTGTCGTAGGATAGAGAATGTTTGCAGGTCTGTAACTAGCTTCAGAAAAGATACACAAACATATATATATATATATATATAATCTTATTAGTTACCTTACCATACCAGTTTACAGGCCCTGCCAGCACCTGCTCTCTCCTCATTTTGCAAGCTCTGCAATGCTGCAGGTTAGATTCTGCACCTCAAATTTCAAAAGGCAACCCACTTCCATCAGACCCATTCATAGGTTCACCAGAAGGGCATCTCCAGGAACCTAATACATGTGGCAGCATAGCCAATACATTGCACCAAAAAAAACGTCCATCCTAAGCACTAATAATACAAACACAATCCTGTTTTATAGCCTTTCTTGCTTTAAACAACTGTCATTTTCTAAGGACCTTACACTGCTGCCCTTGATAAATCTGGTCCTTGTACAGCTGCCGACACTCTCAAAGCTCGATACACTCGCTCTGAAATACAAAAATATAGTGAGATTCAAAAAGGCCGAACCCACAGTGTGTCAGCTATTAAACTCATTAACCTTTCAACCATTATAGGAAAAGTGTAACTTTTTATTCTACACCAACAAGTAAAATCGTCCTCTTTTTTATATATTTTATGCAAAATAAAGTATATTTTTCAATCGAAAAACAGTACTGAAATACTGAAACCAGAGATTTTGTTCTGTATGATAGGAGAAGAGGTGTTATATACTTTATCTTTTGTTTGTGATGGCTGTTTTATTTAACATACTGTATACACATCTTCTGAAATAGATAGTGGGCATCAGTTCTTAAAGGGCATGTCTACCCTCAAAACTATAATTCCCATTCCCACTACTGGCCCCACTCTGTAGTGTAATAAAATCCTTACCTCACATCCCAGCTCCATATGGTTTCCGGACCCCCCCCCCCCCCCCCAAGTCTGAAAACTGGCCATCAGGAGGATAGCAGAGTCCATATAGGACTCTGCCTCTTGTCTCCCCTCTGTCAGCACTGCAGGCCTCCCCCTCCCTCTCCCCACCCTCTCCCTCCCGTTTTGCAAGCCCTCCCCCTACCATTAAAACCCTTTCCCAGTAGTTGGTTGCCTTCCCCCAGCCCCAACGCATTATTAAATTTTACAGAGACTCCCCCAAGTTACTTACCTTACCTCTTCCCAGCGTTCTGAACTGCGGCAGCTGCATCCGTGATGGCTGCCTCTCAGGTGTCGGTCCCACCCCTGCTTGCAGTTCAGTGCAAGCAGAGGGCCGGGATTGAAGTAAGGTAAGTAACTATCGGGGCACTTTCTGGAAAAATCTAATAATGCGGTTGGGGCTGGGGGGAAGGTTCCCTACCGCATCTAAATTTTTTTTTAAAAGGTGGACATGCCCTTTAAACCACAATGCACCTTGATCTACTTACCATGTGAACGATCATTTTACCCTATATACAGTCAACACAGATTAGTAAAGGAGTTATCCCCATCTTCAGTACTAGTTTATATTTAGGTGGGTGCATAAAAAGTTATGTAATTAGTGTGTATTGTTTTTAGTCTTACAATTTATGCAATAAATTCCACTATCACTCCTTACCTTTGACAATATTATGATGCAATATGCCCATAATGAATTCTGATTTTTTCCTATGTGTTTGTTTATGACTAGCAATTTTTTGTGTTATAAATGATGATCAAATGTACACGATTTGTCCGAAAAGTTTATTGAATCACACGAGTAGAAATAAAAAAAATAAACAGCAGAATCTTTCACACAGGTTACAAATCCCATTTTAATCTAAACCTAACCACTTAATACTCTGTCATAAACAGTTGTTATAGGTTTTAGAAGAAATCAGTCAATAGCAAAATGATTGAATCATTTTGCGGAGCACATTTCCATACAAGGCTGGTACACATGGGTACAGGCTGGGTACACATGAATTAATATTTTCCGCAATGAAATTTTCGCATTGACCTAAATTTTTTTGTAATTTCACCTGATCCTCCATATTTAATTGTGTGTCAGTGAAATATCTGTGCATTTTTCCTCCTCATACGATTATTGATGTATACACAAAAAAAACTGTGTGCTTTAATCCTTTGTATACCTAGCCAGGAAAAGAACACAGAAAACGAGAAATGTTCAAACCCAAGCCTAGTCAACAATGTTGTTTTAAAACCTGGGAAAAAAGCATTTTGTGTCATTCTAAAATGATCAAAAGTAAAACAGACATTTGTATGTGTCTCTATAATCTTGTGTTCTTGTTGTTGTATTTTAAAGGGACAGTTCAGTGGAAATGATCAATATTTGTTGTTCCCTGCTGTTGACATTAGTGAGCTGACATTCAGGTTCTAACGGTCCTTCTTCTTCCCAGGATGCACCACTTCCTTGGAATGTTCCTAACAGTAATTTCTACTGATTGGCGTTGGATGGGTCAAACATGCTCAGATCTCTACTGAGCAACTGAATCAACCCAGGGGCTGGGTCAAGGGCAAGACCAAACGTCTCTACTAGGGGTCCTGCAAACAGGAAGTCAGTACTTCGGTTGCATTTATTTATTACACAGACACAATGCTGAATGGGCAGGTTAAGGTCATTGGGATGAAAAAAAACTGCTCTTTTTTCTGAAAAGCATTGTGTTTGCACTGAACTTCCCCTTTAACTTTACCCATCACAATGAGGTTATCTGCATTTGCATAGGATACTCACCTTGCCCTTCACAAACCTGTTAACCCCAAGAGTGATAACAGCTGTATTAATAACAAGGTGTTGTTTAGTGGTCATTTTCTTTAAATCCATAACTGTTGTAGCTGGTTAAAAAGGAGAATGTTATTACATACAAAACAATACAGGGACCAATATCAGTAGGCGTACAGTATAAAATACCTTTATTTACTTACCCAGTACATCGCCAGTGGGTATAATTCACCTTCAAGGCTCGAATAGTTACCGTTTATTTACAGTCATGAGTCCTCCAATTAAAACATCACCGTCCTTAATAAATCCATGTTCCTCCAGCATTGCCATGGTATTAAGGCGACATGCAGAACTGGTGAACTGAACTCCTGTGCTACAGGGCTGGACACAGAACTAACAGGTATATCAGCAATTTAAAAGGAATTGAGGCAGCCATGGTTCCCTGGGACGTACAAGCAGATAATATAATGCACCCAATGCAAACAACACAAAGAGAATCTCTAAGAGTTCAGTAGTGAACAGTGTTACAGTAGACATAGGATTCCGATGCACTTGTACAGCATGTAAAGAGACAGGAGCCCAGCTGGGTTTTTATAGGGAACCGAGAGAGCAGTGACACTAATGTTAGGGCGCACACCTGGCAACATTCATAAAAAACACAGTACTTATCTATTCTTTCAACTAGTGCCCTGAAATAACCAGTCTATTTTCTATAACGTGCTTCGTTTTAACTGGAATTGCTGGTAATTTCCTTCACTGCTTTTAAAAAACTGATGGTTTATTTGTCACGTGTGAAATCTATTAACTTTCATTAAGTCTCGTAGCAGTGCAACTTAACACAGAGTTGAATATAAAGTACACTTGCATTGTATATAATGCACTACTCAGAGTGACATCAGCGCACTGACAGTGAAAAATATGGGGTTTTAAAGTTGTCCCGTATAGGCTGATGTCTTGCTCCTCCTCCTGTACCCAATGGGTATCGCACATGCCCAATAGCCAGCCTTAGGACTAAAGACACATAGCAAACTGATCTCTATTTTGCTTGTAATTTATCAAAACTCATTAATACTGCACCTAAATTAGATTAGAAATAGTTACACACTAAAACTGGCATATGGATTTTTAAATGAGCAAAATCTTATTATAAAAGATATATTTATAAAATAAGGTTTAAGCTAAACAAACAACTAATTTCTGGGAACTTTAAAGTCTGGGGGAAATTGTTTTGTGTCCAGGATTAAAATCTACCCTGATTCAACATACTCATATTATGCAGAAATATGCCCTCCAACAAAGGTACATTTATAGGACCGCCACACTAGGTCGCTGTCGATCCGTTAATCTGAGCATCTATGATCCAAATTTCTTGTGCAATCATGTGCTCTGATTGGGCAAACAGGACAATTTTAAAATATTTACTTAAATCATATAAAACGCATATCTTAGGGCAGCAAATAATAATTTAACGCACATGAGTAAAATGATCTTTGAACTACTGATTTTGAACTACTAATCCCAGAATCTTTTACAAGAAAATTTAAGAAGTTTAAAAAATGCATTTTTCAGTAATGAAAAGCTCTTTTTTGTCACCTAATGGCTAAACCAAGTCCACACCACCGTTACCACCTGATTAAAGGCATATTATTCATTTGCTTGAAAAAGCCAAATTACTGTTCTTTCTATTTTTCTTCTTCTTTTTCTTCTTCCGTTTATTCTTCGCTTACTCACAAATGGTGATACCCCCACCCCCCCACACAGACCCAGGTACACCACCTACTGACCATACTTTCCATTCCCATGGAAGCCATATTAAAGGGTAACTAAAGCCAAAAAACTAATTTAGATTTATCCTCAATAAAAAGATAGTTTTGTTTGTTGAAAAACAAAAAAGACATACCCCCTCAACCAGACCCAGGTACACACACCTACTGATCTACTTATCCATTATGGTGGCAGCCATACTTAAAGGGTAAATAAAGTAAAAAAAACGAATTTAGATTTTCCTCAATAAAAAATAGTTTTATGGTTGATAAACACAAAAAAGACATACCCCCTCAACCAGACCCAGGTACACACACCTACTGATCTACTTATCCATTATGTGAAGCCATACTTTAAAGGGTATAAGTCAAAAAGTCTAATTTATAAAGATCAATAATCAAAAAACTTTGTTTTTAACCCCCAACGTGATACAGGTTACACAGCTACGACCTACCCATCATTACTGTTGCAGCCATACTTAAAGGGTAACTAAAGTCAAAAAACTAATTTTGACCAATCAAAAAAGTTTTTTTTTTAACTCTCAACCCGACACGGGTACCTACACCTACTGATCTACTTATCCATTACTGTGCAGCCATACGTAAAGGGTAACTAAAGTAAAAAAAAACTAATTTTGACCAATCATCAAAAAAGTTAGTATTTTATCCCCCAACCTGATATGAATACACACCACACCAATGACCTACCTTTAATGCATGTGACATATTTAAAGGGTAAGTAAACAACAACATGTCCTCTTCATTGACATTATTGAGTTTTAAATCTGCAGCACCAAACACACAAATTCCCTTCCAAAATGCAGTCTTTCAAGCCAAATTCAAATTTTATACTTAAAACTTTCCCTTTCTAGTTTATTTGTTATGCTTACCCACCAAACTTTCCCTTTAAATAGTGACACTATTGAGAAATACATTACACAGAGACGTGAAGAGTTGTTTGGAGTTATGTGATTATGTGGATATGTGGGAAGAGAGTAACTTTAAAGAAAGTCTTTATTTTTGTTGCCCTTATGCCAGTGTTGTTCCGATACACGTGATTGCCTTTTCATATTTTTAATCTGATTGAAAGCCCTGGTTGTGGGTTCTTATGACTAAGGTGACGGTGGATAAGGGTACATAGAGTCTAGGGCATGGAAACCATTTTGTGGTAATGTATAGTTACAAAGTCAGAGTCAGATTAGAAGGGCATAAGATAAGTTGTTGTGCGGCCAGCAAGCAAATAGGGATCAAGATTACGTAAGGCCCTGTATCTTTAGCATTTGACCACAGATTAAATTTGAGAAGCATTATGACCGATAGAGGAAAGGGAGAGTTGGGACGTTAGATTATTGGCAGAGATGAGTGAAGAACAATCCAGTGTGTGGGCACACATACACTGGCTAAGGGAGGCGGAGAAGTTTAGTAGCAAACAGAGTTGTTAGTATCTATGGGGATGTTGAGGGTATGAGAGACTGATAGTGCTGTCCCTAGGACGATACGAGGAACGGATGACTGAGCTCGGTCGTGGATGGCCACCCAACACTATGCGATGTTCAGTCTGACCAACTGATTACATGCTACTATTGGTCGCGCCAAAATATCTTATGGTGTGTACCCAGCCTTAAGCTGCCCATACACTAGGCAGACATTAGATAGAGTTGGATATCTATCCAATGTCTAAAGACCACCTTTTACAAGAGATTAGATCCTTTAAAGTTTATCAAATTTCAGACTACAGGTTTCTTGCCAGACCATATTCCGGATTACTAGTTACCGTGCCTGTAGTAAAGCTGGCCCTGACGGGATTTGCTGATTAACGGGAATGACTAAAATTTCCATTGTGTTAATTAGCTCACTGTTGAGGAAGCTGATACATTTACGGTGGGTGACCACACAATGCTAGCTCTTATACAAAGTAAAGTACACAACTCTAGGTTTAAAAACATAATAAAAAATCTAATTAATATAATCCAAAATATAATCCAATCACCATGTGCAGTGACGCTAGTGTTTGAGTTGAAGTAACGTTGGATAGTGATTTAAAACAACATTGTCAATAATATATTAATATTTTTGTCAGTAAGTCCTGTATACTACCTATGGATCACTCTATGTCTCTCTATGGTATCTACTCTATGGTATCTACTCTATGGTATCTACTCTATGGTATCTACTCTATGGTATCTGCTCTATGGTATCTACTCTATGGTGAGGAAACATGAACGTTCCAATATCCCTAGTGAACGAGACCTGTAGGAATTACACAGAATGTTATTTCTCTTTAGAAAGTTTTCTTAGTAGTGTTAAAATGGTGGAATTACAATTAGTAACTTAGAAATGGAAACCCCAAGTGGTTTATTACACACAGTTATAAGAGACTCAGGGAGGACAGACAATAAATAATAAGGATTTACTGAGTATCATTAACATGATGCTTATGAGAATGAAGTCTTGAGGCTCGTACACACGCACAATTTTACACCGACGCACAACCCCTGATTGCATGCACACATGCGTTGAACGGCTGATTCGGGTGATATTGCACTGGTATGCGCCATTCCGGATAAATTCACAAACACATAGACACGTGAGATTTTCGCCCAAAAAATGACAGTTCGTCATCGTGTGCCTTGCACTCGGGGGTTGTTCGTTGGGGTGTTAATTGTATGTGTGTACAAGGCCTTTAGGACTGTCTGTGCATTTTCAACTTTGAATACTAACAAATACAAACCCTATTCAAGTCTAGGGGACTGTGCAAATAAAGTTTGGTCACCAGAAGGGGCAACCAGAAGCAGAGGAGTTTGGAAAATAGAGAACGAGCAGCATCAACACTAACATAGATTTTTAAGCAACTAATAACAATTAGTAAGGTTAAAGGGCATGTCCTTCCTTGAAATTTTATTTGATATAACATTCCCCCTGTCCTCCAGCCCAACCTCTATATTTTTATATTAGAAAGTGCCCCAAACATTACTTACCTTCCCTCGTTCCTCCGCGCACTGCCAGGCCCTCTCTTGCAAGAAATGCAAGCAGAGGGGGGGGACCGGCAGTCGCGTCTGTGATTGGCTGAGCGCATCAATCACGGACGCGGCTGCCGGGAGTTCAGTGCGGCGGAGGAAAGAGGGAAGGTAAGTAAGTTTGTGGCACTTTCTAATAATAAAAATATAGCGGTTGGGGCTGGGGGGACGGGGGAATGTTATAGCAAAAGGTTTTACGCTAGGGGGAGGGAATCCTAATCGGGAGGGAGAGGAGCGGGGAGGGAGAGAGGAGGGCTGCAGTACGCATGCCAAACTTCTCCCGGAGGCCAGGTCGGAGGCAGAGTCCTATATGGACTCTGCTATCCTTCTGGTGGGCAGTTTTTGGGACTTTGGGGGGGGACTACAGGAGAACCTTAGGAGCGGGGATGTGAGGTAAGGATTTTATACACTACATGGTGGGCCATTAGTGGGGGGGGATTATAGTTTTGGGGTGAACATGCCTTTAAAATACACCAGTTTGGATAATTACATGGAGAATAACCTTAACTTTATTATTTGAATTTAAGTTAAAATCAAGCATTTACAAAAAAAACTAGGTAATTGAAGCGGAACTAAATTTCACTCCGAAGCACAAAATACCAAACATGTAAACTAGAAGATATTAACTTTTGGAAAGTTTAAAAGAAAAACCCTTTAGACTTGATTGAGGAGTCTGTTGATTGTCTCCATATCAGAATACAGTATCTTGATGATCTGAATAGTGAACGGATATTCTTTGTTAAATATAATTAAAGGGTAACTGTGGTCTTGAATTCTTCCCAAACTAGTAAGAATTGTATTAAATCCTTCCATCACCTTCAAAAAAAAACTAAATCACATCTCTAGACAAAATTTGTGAGAAGGTATATACTTCCTTTGAAAACACTTCCTGTTTTTAGACATGTGACCAGCCTCAGCCTGCATTAATAGGCTCCCCTTCTTAACTGTCAAATTTCCCCCAAGGTACTTCCTGATTTCCCCAGCATAAGTCTTAACTGAGCATGCTTCTCCCCCAGGGCAGAGGGGTGGGACAGAGTCAGGTGATGTCACTCAACCTACTGAAAGCAGGAAGTTTGAACATTCACCTTAATGTATTTCTCAGAGGTTCCAGACAGAGACGTGATTGTCAGGTCATTTTAAAGGAAATACTACAGCCTTTCATTAACCCTAACTTGTTTGAGAACACAGTTTTCCTTTAACACATTTAAACTCAAATGTGATTCCTCTGAATCTGTGGTTCTTCAAATGATTTCAAAATACAACCCCCACAAAAAGTGGGATTGCTTTAATCTTTGTAGAATGCTGGATGGAAAGTTGCCCATTCAAGAACCCCAGCCACGCACTCATACACCAGCACCAAGTTCATTATAGTTCTCATGCTTAAAGAAGAATAAAAGGATCAACACAGTAATTGTGCTTTGCCAGTGACTTTCCAATGCCCTTTGATAAAATGTACTTTTTTGAGTCAAGTAAAATATAGTAAATATTTTGAATAAGTTCTTTATATTGTTTATTTCTTTTTTTTTATATAGTCACTAGTATATCTCCAATTTACTCTTCTTCCAATTGGCCTACACTTACTTTACACAAATACTATTATGTTTGTCTCCTAAATGTTGCTTTGTGTTCATCTCTGGTTTAAATAAAATATGTAACATTTTGGGTAGAATATACAGAATAGAAGTCCACAGCTTGAACATAATATGGCGAATATTTCACCGCCCACCATGTATTCCCTTTGGTGCCAGATAGGCCGGGATCATTGTGATCCAACACTGCGAAGACCAGCATGCTGAAAGTGATGTACTTGGCTCATTAAAACTGTCCGGTAAGGTCCGAGCCAAGAAGCTACAATGAAACTAACAAAGGCCAAAAGTCCCATGTAGGAGAGGACAATGTAAAAGGCTATTGTGGAGCCCTCATTGCACTGGATGATGATTTTACCAATTTCAACTAGAAATCTGTCCATAAAATAGGATGGCCAACCAGACAACACTAATAGAAATGGAATCAATGAGCAAAACTAGCACAATACAATAGCAGTTTTCTCTCCCACACTTTGCCAGTAGCTAGCACTGGCTTGTATTTGAAATAATATAAACCATGATAGTCTTGGCAAGGAGTGAAGAGACTGCTATGGAGAAGGTGATTCCAAAGGACGTGTGGCGGAACATGCAGGTTATATCAAGGACGGCCGATGAACAAAAACACAGACAGAAAACTCAGCATGATGGAGACCAGGAGAACAAAGCTCAGATTCCGGTTATTGGCTTTACTACTGGAGTGTCCAGAAATGAAATGAGGATTCCCAATATAACTGAAGCCTCACTATATTGATGATAGAGGTAACAGTAAAGCCAAAAGATAGAGAATCACTTCATAAGAGAGGAAATCAAATAATTTCTTTACACAAAAGTTTTCTTAGGATTGGCCATTCATTGTCTAGACATCTTAGACAGTTGTCCATATCTTGAAAAAAGAAAATGAAATATAGTAAGAGATAAAGTAGAGGAAGTGCGTGGAATTTTTTAAAATCATTTTTTGTATTTAAAGAATTTGTTTTCACAAAACTATCCAACTGAATGAGTCTGATATATAGTTTATTTTAAATTTTATTTATTTATTTACAATTGGCTTGTCCAAAGCTCAGCAAACACTCATTCTAGGCAATGTAAGGTCGCTACTTACCTTACCCGATTTCAGATTTTTCGAAATCGCAAAACTTTCCTGATAATTATCGAAACAAACATCGAGAATTTCCAAATTCGGCAATCGATTTTTGAAAATTATCGAATTTGTGAAAACGATTAAGGATTTTCTAATTAGGATTTGATTTTCAGGATTCAAGACAGATTTAGAAAACTATCGAAAAAGGGGAGCCACTTTTGAGAATTCTCAACTATATGATCAACAGATATAGAATATACGGTATATTTTAAGAAAAATCAAATATATAAATCCTTTGTTACAAATCTGTGAAACCTCGATTTTGTATATGGGAATAATACAGAATTCATTATCTCTTGATTCTGTATAGGGAGTGTTACTGAATAAATTTCTAACAAACTTTGTCATCCTAAGCTCGGAAACTAAGATTGACATAAACAGGTCTAGATGATGGGGGTATCAAGGCTTAGCAACACTAAGGGCACGTATTTAAAGGTTTGTTATTGGTATGTCCTTTTAAGAAGTTGGAAACACTTCTGCTTATAATACCGCCCGGTCAAATAGCAAAACGACAAATGGAAAAAAAAACTGCTATGAATACGGCCCTAAGAGGTTTTGTCTCACTAGAGTCTGAGGATTAAGACAAGGGATGGCCATTGTCTAAATAAACGTGTCATGTAATATAGTGGTCAGTGATTTCATATCATATCATATACATATTATTATTATTATACATACAATATATAAGTATTTTGTGAAGATAACAGTTATTATGATGCTATTGCCATTACCATTATTTAAAAGGCCTGTTCAACCCTCTTATAAACAAATTTATATACTATTCCCCCTCCCCCAACTATAATAGTTAGATGAGCTGATAGGTGTAGGGTAATCTGTATGCAGAAAATTGATTCTCTCCCCCTTTCCCTGACCTCTCTAAAGTTTGCCTACCCTCCAAGCTTTTAAACACGCTTTCGCATGTGAGGGGAATATATTTACATCACTGCTGTGATGTCATCGTTACATCCCATGGATGCAGCTACAACCGGGAAAAACCAGAAAGCAATTTCTTACACTCTCTCAAGTTCTAAATATTGCAGTTTTGGGGTGATTTGACTATATACGGCAAAACTGAATGTGCACTACAAATAAAAAGCTTAGTTTATTATCATAGGAGTGCGACCTCGTTTTCATGTTTGCCGTATATCGGGGTTCCTAAGGGAGGACTGTTTGAGGTGTCTGCATCCACCTGTTGGGACAGAGTGCACTTCACTGATTTGACTTATACAATCTTTCATGTTAACGGCATGAAATTATCCTTGAGAAAATCTTTGAGTTAGATTATGAGGGTAATAAACACAACACAACAAACCAACACATTATTTATGGCAGTGACTATTTACTACCAGTGTGATTGGAGATCTCCCCCTCTGAGCACTGAGCGCAGCCATAACAGCAGAGCCGCCTCTGATCTCCGCGGGACTTTCTGTAGCCGGAAGGCAGTTTGCCGAGCACTGGGAGGGGAGAATCTGAAAAACAATAAAAATATTCAAGTTGGAGAAAGGTTTTTTCTGTTTCAATAATTACGGTTCAGAATTCCAAGTTGTAGAGATAATACAAATTACCAAATTTCAGTTATAACAAAATGCAATTTCTCCACTTTAAAGCTTCAATGGCAAATGATTAACAAAATCAGTAACTCAACCCAAACCTTTAACTCCATGTGGCTGGGGCTATAACGAGATCTGACTTAGGGTTCGGTCTTTCTGTTTTACGTTTTGTATGCGTTTAGCGAATCGCAACTGTCATTATAAATATAATAGAAAGAAGGGCGAGAATCTGTTCCCACTGTATACGTTGCATTCCGAATCAATGTGTCCATTTTTATTGCATGAGTGCACACTTTTGGTCCACGCATGTAGAATCGCACGTTATAATAGTCTATGGGAATGCCAAAAAACACGCGGACAGACTTATTTTTTGCATTTTTGGACTTTTCTCCAGTGTTCCTGTTGATTTTCCAAAAACTGCAACGCACGTAATGGACTGGAAACCGGACACACGTGGACAAATGCACAGAAAAACCTTCTGTTAACCTGCAAAGGACAAGGAAACTATTCCTAACGCACTCAACAAAGGGGACCGCATCAAAGCACGCACCGAGTGGGGCCTTTCCTTGCCCTTACAGGGTGTGGGATTGGTTTTTATCTCTTGTTATGACGATTGTTAACCTTATGTTCCTACAATTTAAATTTTACGATCCACGTTATGTCGATAGCATCATAAAATCCTTTGAACCGTGATCGGTCGATTGGCTGAAAATAGTCTGCTGTTTGTGGCGGCTTGACCGTGACCGACCATTGGTTGCCCATCGTGTCGGTTAAATCATTCCGATTATCCGGTTCCCTATGGCCTGCATGATCGGTTGCCATCAAACCTGTTGGCCACGGGCACTAATTGCCGAGACCGACAGCTTGCTCGCACGAACACTTGGTCGGGGCAAAAATCCTGCGTGGTGTACCCACCCTAACACGAGAGATCATCTGTATGGAATTCATATCATTAAACTTTCCTTGTGTCGTTTTTCATTTTAGTAAAATAAATTAAACCTGTAGTTTTTTCTTGTTTAAACAGTGTTAGTTTTTTGCTCCGCTTTTGAACAGTCTCTGCCCATTAGCTTGCCTGTAAATCCTGTCTGTCAGTTATTCCAAAAAAACATCAACATTGGGGTCAGTACCAGAGTCCGATTGCAAAATTAGCTCACATTTTCCCCCCGTTTTACATTTTTCCAATGGTGTGAAAATTTTCAAGTCGCAAAAATCTACATTGTTGTTTCATAAAAAATTAGTTTCATATATTACTGTATAGTGACAAAGCTTTTTAGTGTATCTACGGTTCTCACAGGACAAAGATATCTTAATACCAATATAAGAACTCTGTGACAAATCCCAACTGTGCCTTACCCAGGGGTAAATGTATTTCCTTAATACAGGGACACTTTTCTGTATGAAGGCTGTCCCACGCCTTAACCCGGGGTAAATGTATTTTACATTAATACAGACACATTCTGAGTATGAGCTGTCCCACTCCCTTACCCAGTGGGTAAATGTATTTTACATTAATACAGGACAACTTTACTGTATGAGGCTGTCCCACGACCTACCCATTGGGTAAATGTACTTTCAAACATTACATACAGACACTTTCGGTATGAGGCTGTCCCACGCGTACACAGTGCGTACCGTTTACATTATAGAACATTTCTGTATGTAGGCTGCCACGCCTACCCAGTGGGTAAATTATTTACATTAATACAGACACTTTTCTGTATGAGGCGTCCCACGCCTTACCCAGTGGGTAAATGTATTATCATTATACAGACACTTGTTCTGTATGAGGCTTTCCAGCCTACCCAGTGGGTAAATGTTTTTCCTTAATACAGAACACTTTCTTGTATGAGGCTGTCCCACGGCCTTTACCCAGTGGGTAAATGATATTACATTAATAACAGGGACACTTTCATGTATGAGTGTCCCACCTTACCAGTGGGTAATGTATTTCCATTTAATAAGACACTTTCTGTTGAGGCTGTCCACGCCTTACCCAGTGGGTAAATGTATTAAATTAATACGAACATTCTGTATGAGGCTGTCCCACTCGTTAACAGTTGGGTAAATGAATTTACATTACATACAGACACATTCTGTGATCTGCTCACTCCTTACCCGTGGGTAAATGTATTTCCTTAATACAGACCATTACGGTTCTGATGAGGCGTCCCACGCCTACCCAGTGGGTAAATGTTTTACATTAATACAACAAACACATTCTGTATAGGCGTCCTCACTACTTAACCCAGGGGTAAATGTATTTCCATTAAACAGACACGTTCTGTATGAGGCTGTCCCAACGCCTTACCCAGTGGGTAATGTAATTTAAATATACAGGTACACATTCGTGTATGAGGCTGTCCAACTCCTTACCCAGTGGGTAAATGTATTTCCATATAATACAGGACACTTTCTGTATGAGGCTGTCCCACGCATTACCCAGGGGTAAATGTATTTTACTTAATACAGACACACATTCTGTATGAGGCTGTCCCACGCCTTACCAGGCTGGGTAATGATTTCCATTAATAATACACTTCTGTATGGAGGCTGTCCCAAGCACTACCCAGTGGGTTAAATGTTTTAAATTATACAAGACACTTTCTTATAGGCTGGTCCCCCTCTTACCAGCTGGGTAAAGTAATTACATAATACAGACCTGTTCTGTATGAGGCGTCCCAGCCTACCCAGTGGTAAAATGTATTTACATTAATCAGACACTTCTGTATGAGGCTGGTCCACTCACTTATCCCAGTGGTAAATGTATTACATTAATACAGACACTTTCCTGAGTAGGCGTTCCCCACGCCTTAACCCAGTGGGTAAAGGTATTGTACATTACCAGACACATTCTGTTGAGGCTGTCCCCTCCTACCCAGTGGGTAAATGTTTACATTAATACAGAACACTTTCTGTATGAGGCTGTCCCACGCCTTACCCAAGTGGGTAATGATTTACTATACAGGACCTTTCTGTATGAGGCTGTCCCAAAGCCTTACCCAGTGGGTACATGTATTTACATTAATAACAGACACATTCTGTATGAGGCTGTCCCACCATTACCCAGTGGGTAATGTATTTACATTAATAACAGACACTTTCTGTATGAGGCTGTCCCACGCCTTACCCCAGTGGTAATTGTATTTACATTATAACAGGACACTTTTGTATGAGGCGTTCCCACGCCTTACCCAGTGGGAAATGTATTTCCATTAATAGCATACACTCTGTATGAGGCTTGTCCCACGCCTTACCCAGGTGGGAAAGTGTATTTACCAGTAATACAGACACTTTTCTGTATGAGGCGTGTCCCAACCCCTTACCAGTGGGTAACTGTTTTCCATTAATTACAGACACTTTCTGTATGAGGCTTGCCCACGCCTTACCCAGTGGGTAAATGTATTTACATTAATACAGACAACATTCGATTGCGGCTGTCCACTCCTTACCCAGTGGTTAATTAATTTACATAATACAGACACATTTGTTATGAGGCTTGTTCTCATCCTTACGCATCGTGGGTAAATGATTTCACATAATACAGCACACTTTCGATGAGGCTTGTTCCACGGCAGTACCCCAGTGGGGCTAATGTATTTACATTAAATAAAGACCATTCTGTATAGGCTGCCCACTCCTTACCCAGTGGGTACATGTATTCCATTACTACGACCTTTCTGTATGAGGCTGTCCACGCCTTAACCCAGTGGGTAACTTTTTGTATTGACATTACTATACAGACACATTCTGTATGAGGCGTCCCCCACTCCTACCCAGTGGGTAAATGTATTTACCACCCCTATACAGACACTTTATGTATTGAGGCTGTGTTCCACGCCTTACCCAGTGGGTAAAATGTATTTACATTTAATACAGACACTTTCTGATGAGGCTTGGCCCACTCTTCACCCAGTGGGTTGTAAATGTATTTACATTAATACAGACACTTTCGTATGGCTTGTCCCACGCTACCCAGGGGTAAATGGATTTAACATTAATACGAACTATTCTTTATGAGGCTGTCCCACTCTCTTCCCAGTGGGTAAATGTATTTACTTATACAGACACTTTTGTATGAGGCTGTCCCCGCCTTACCCAGTGGGTAAGTATTTACATTAATACAGACACATTCTGTATGAGGCTTGTCCCACCTCCTACCCGGTGGGTAAATTTGTATTTTACATTAATACAGACACATTCTGGTATTAGGCTGTTCCACTCCTTACCCAGTGGTAAAGTATTTACATTAATATAGAACACTTCTGTATGAGGCTGTCCACGCCGTTACCAGTGGTCATGTTACAATACATTTGTTAGCTTTCACCCTAATGTAGTGAATTACATAAAGGAAACTTCGGTATGAGGCTTGTCCACCTCCTTACCCGTGGGTAAATGGTATTTACATGACAACAGACACATCTGTAGAGGCTTGTCCCCCTTAGACCCCAGTGGGTATTTATTACTTAACTAAGACACTTTCTGTATGAGCTGTCCCACGCTACCCAGTGGGTAACCGTATTTACATTAATACAGACACTTTCGTATGAGGCTGTCCCACGCATTAGCCGTAATTATCCATTAACAGACATTCTGTAGAGGCTGCCCGTTACAATGGGATTTATTTACATTAATACAGACACTTTCGTATTGAGGCTGTCCACGCCTTACCCAGTGGGGTTAAAGTAGTTTACATTAATACAGACACTTTCTGTATGAGGCCTGTCCAACGCCTTAACCAGTGGGGTACCAATGTATTGTACATATATACAGACACGTTCTGTATGAAGGCGTCCCACGCCATACCAGCCTGGGTACATGGTATTACATTAAACAGACACTTTCTGTCTATGAGGGGGCGTCCCCCGCCTTACCCAGTGGGTAAATGTATTTACCATTAAATACAGACACTTTCTGTAGAGGCGTCCCAACGGCCTTACCCAGTGGTAACATGTATTTACATTAATACAGACACTTTCTTATGAGGCGTCCCAAGCCTTACCCAGTGGGTTTAATGTATTCCATTATACGACACATTCGTATGGGCTGTCCCACGCCTTACCCATGGGTAATGTATTCCATATAATACAGCCCTTTCTGTATGAGGCTGTCCCACTCCTTACCCAGTGGTAATACAGTAATTTACATTACATCAGACACTTTCTGTATGAGGCTGTCCCACTCCTTACCCGTGGGAAAATGTATTCCATTAATACGACACTTCTGTATGAGGCTGTCCACGCCTTACAGTGGGAAATGTTATTACATTACTACAGACACTTTCTGTATGAGGCTGTCCACTCACTCCTTACCCAGTGGGAAATGTATTTCCATTAATACAGACACTGTTCGGTAGAGGGCTGTCCCACGCTTACCAGGGTAAATTATTCCATTAATACAGCACATCTTGTATCAGGCTGTCCACTGTTTGTATATCACGCGACTTCCTCAAGTTTCAAACCCTGTATATCGTTCAGAAGTTTACATCTGCTTCAGTTCAACGGGGAACATGATTGTTGACACTAAATTCCCAAAACAATGTTCCCACCTGTCTATTGACTTTTTCTGCCAGATGATTGTGTTTAATGTGCCGGTGAACATCGTTTCCTTTAATCTGTTAAAATAAAGTTGCCAATTCCATTAATAGGAGGTCGTCCCATTGGTACACTTGCTGGTTGTAATAACGTAAGGCCAAGGAACTCTCCGTTCTCATCTGTACTTCATTCTTGCTTGCCCCAGGGATCCGTTGAATTGTATTTGTATTTACGATCGTAGTGTAACTGTGTGGTTAGAAAATATAATAAAAAAAATAAATAAATGTTTTAGAGAGGATGAATACATCTTTTAGAGTACCATTTTACGGTAGGGTTAAATAGGTGGATATAAAAGGTTGGACTTAAGGACGTTGTCTTTATTCAACCTCAAGAACTATGTTTACTATGTAAAGAATGCTTAAGGGCATGTCCACCCCAAAATTGGAAATTTAAACCGCCATACGGCCCCACTCTGTCGTGTACAAACAAATCCTTACCTTAATCCCAAGCTCCTTAGGTTGCCATGCTGTGTCCCCTCCAAGCCAGGAAAATTGAGTGTAGAAGCTCCCGTGACCTCATCCTGCGCTTATGTCTTCTCCCAACCTCGACAAGGTCTGAGGCATGCGCGGAGAGTCCTCCCCCCCTCCTACCCGTTTTCTTCTCACTCCCCCCCTAGTGGAAAATCCCAGTATATATCCAAACATATTGATTCCCCACCCCAACCGCCGTAACATAATTCTAGAAGTGGCCCCGATATGTACTTAACCTTCCTCTCATCCCCGGTGTTCATGAGAGCCCGGCAGCCGTCCCTGAATGGCGCCTCTCAGCCATCAGGATGCGGCTGCAGTCCCGCGCGCTTGCATTCGTTGCAAGCCAAGGCATGCAGACTGCGCGGAGGATAGAGGGGAGGTAAGTACTATCGGGGTACTTTCTATATTGTTTATTACGGCGGTTGGCGGTTGGGCTGGGGGTCAATTTTATTCATACTGCTATGTGACATAGAGATGGAGATATGTATACAGGCAGGATAGAGATAGTGTGGAGCTGCCATACTGCTATGTGACATAGAGATGGAGATATGTATACAGGCAGGATAGAGATAGTGTGGAGCTGCTATACTGCTATGTGACATAGAGATGGAGATATGTATACAGGCAGGATAGTATAGCGCTCCGAAGTCCCCAAGTCCAGAGGATCCTTCCGGATTCAGGTTCGGATCCATTTGGATGTTTGGAACCCGAGTGGTCCATTTGGATCTGGGTCCAATATTTAATTTCAACTCTTGTAAAAGAGCCTGAGAGTTTTAATTTAATTATCTTTCCTGATTGGTTGCATATTGTCCCTGTAATTTGCTAAAGTAAAGGGCATCTATAGTGGGAAATAACGGTTTGTTCTTCTTTCCATGTGGTCTAATACTTCCAATTCCCCAACACCCCCAGAGTGTCTTTCCACTTTTTTTCAGATTCCCTCATCTTCCTGAGATACACCAGTTAGAAGAATACGGGATGCTTCCTCTACTCCTACTTGACTGTTATCAATCCCTGTGACGTGAATCCCCCCTCCCTTCTCTGTAATAAGCAGAGAGATAACGCATTACAGATGGAGAGAGGTCGCTTTGATGGTGCTTAAGGCTGCCTGACCCCCCTTCGTCATAGCTTTCATTCACTGATTGATGAGGGTCCACAAAGTTGAGAGATCAATAAACTGTACGTTCGCCTTCTTCTTCCGTGTCTCAGGACAGCTTGCTTTCTATTGGCCACTGTGCGTGGGCATTTTTTCAGGATGTTGAACTTTTAACTCTATGGAGACCTGGAAGAGGTAACAGAGGGGAGGGGAAGGGGGTAGTGCTGCACAGACATCTGACCCATGTAACATAGTCACTGACAGGAGATATGATTAAAAGGCAGCACAAGTTCCTGATTTACCTTTGCACGGGGCGATGTGTTTTTTTTTTCACCTATAGCTCCCTTTAATATCCTGATACAATCCCTTTCCTCCTAATGGACATAAACATTTCTGCCACCACTAAACTATAAGCGGGAATTAGCATTAGCGGTTACTTAGTGTATAACATCATAATAATAATGGTAATTAACGAACTACAAGGTGTCTACAAGGCTCTGAGAGTTTTGTTACTTTTCCCTTCCAGATACCTTTGGTATCCATAGACCCCTCTCTACTACCAAAGTGAAAATATCCTTATTTTTTTTAGTTCAGAAGGAATTATCACATCCAACACATGCTATCTCTAAGTTAATTGAACGTTTGTATGTTGGACCTGGGTGATCACTTCCTGGCAGCTGCCGATGAAAGTGGAGCATCTAGAGGTCAGAACCTCCAAAACGGAGATCACGCAAACATGAGCCTTTGTTTGACTTCATCGTCACCATTACAGGGATTTAGTAAAGATAAAGAAAGTAGAAAAAATCAAGGATCAACTGCAGAGATATTTTCCTCTTTTGGACACCATCTATTTCTATTACAACATCTCATTATACATCTACAAGATATTTATGAAAAGAACATAGTGGCTCATTAAAATGGATATGGTCAACCAACCACCTCTAAATTTGTTTACATGGCAGTCTGTTCGATGATTCCGGTGATAGTATTTCCTGTTCGGTTGATATTTTTCAAGAATCGTAATTCAATCCAAATGATATTACATTACAACAAGAATATAATGGTGTGGGATTCCCATTGTCAGACACTTGATCCAGAAAAAGACAGAATATGAAAGATATTTATGGAATTCTTCCCGGATTGCACTGGGGGAAAAAAGTTTTAGGACCCATGGTCAAAATAGTAGACTCATCAATAAATTGTATAATCTGTCTACACACTATGCACGCGATTCATATTTTGTTTTTTTTCTGGACTATATCGGGTTAAACTCACCAACGATTCCCCATTTACAAAACAGGTAAAGCTAAATGAATAGATAATTAAAAACAATTTTTAATAAATCTAACCCCTATAAAATCTACAAATAAATTATGGTCTTTTCTAATATCAGAAACCAAAATCTGGCCGCAACTATTGCTTTTTTGTTATCTTAGGTACATATGGTTTAGTTGCGATTTCAAATGTCATTAGAGTTTAAATTAACTAATGTAATGTACAAAAGATAGAAGCCCCCCAATCGTCTTACCTCTCCCCACGGACTCCTTCATACCATGCAGTCAACCTCTTCCGCAATTATCTCTTCCCGGCGTGCTAGCCGCGTGGTTGTTCCAAACCCCAGTCACATATCGAATCAATTAGGCACAAACAGGCCGGCCCAATCACACCACTGGAGACAGACTTGAAAAGAGCTTTTTGTTCAGGTCCGCTAAGTTTAAAAGAAATTCCAACCTTATTGACACATCGTTAAAATTACTACCAATTTGGGTCTATGAGTAAAGGATCGCTGATCCGAAACGCGTCAGACCAGGATGCTACACCCGAATGTGTTGGTTACGAAGTATTTTAACGATGTGTCCATAAAGGTGAATTCTTTTAACTTTATCGGACGCACAAAGCTCTTTTCAATCTGTCTCCAGTGTGCTGATTGGGCCGCCTTTTTGTGCGAATAAATTAAATTATGAACTATTATTGCCCGAGAGCTAATGGGATATATTTCTCTATAATTATGGTTTATACTTCCTTCGTACAAACAGCGGACGGCTTATTGACCCACTGGATCATTTTGAACTTTCAAACAATTTTTATTGTTTTTTATCTATAACATGAAACCATCAGCAACTAGGCATGACTAGACCTCGAGACCGAGTTCCGACCGAACTTATTTCGGATGTTTGGATAACTCGAACCATTCAAACGAGGTTGGGTTCGACTAGTTAGATTTTCCGGACTCGCGAACATTTTCGAAAATCCTCGACCTTCGAGAATTTTCGAATGTACGAAGGATTTTCAAAGTTAGCAGCCTGAATGCCCGCTTCGACCATCACAGAACGGCTGGAGATTCCCGAAATGCCGTTACCTGGAGTGCTAACGCCGACAAATCTTGCACGTTTCGGGGTTCCCAAGCTCGAACCAGGACCCCCTCCTGGGGTCTTTACAAGGAACTTTGTGGCCCTGCAAGGGGCCCTTTTGGGGCTTAAGGGGTCCCACAACTTCCACACCGGTACCCCTCCCCCCGGTACTTTAAGTGCCCTGTGACCCTTGTGGTACGACAGGGCCCTTTGGGCTTAAGGGGTCCCGCAGCTCGAACCATGACCCCCCTCCCTGGCCCTCTCAGGGCCGCTTGCGGCCTGACAAGGGCCCTTTGGGGCTTAAGGGGTCTCACAGCTCGAACCGGGGCACCTTCACACCGGCCCTGTAAGGGCCCTTTCGGCACTAAAATGCCTTTGTTGGAGGTCCCACGCTTGACTCTGGACCCCCGGCAGCTCTTAAAAGTGCCCTTGGGCAGCACTTCTATCTTCATCCGGTGACACCAGCTTTCCACTGGTGCCACCGACCCCGAGGAAGTACCCGGCGGCCACCAGGGGTACCTCCGGCGCCGGTGCCTAAACGAGGCCGTGTTTACAAGCGTCTTGAATTCCATTTCTTCTTTCTTCACCATCTACTGTGATGACTTCTGAGCTCCATGGAGGTTTGCACCTCTTTATATAGGTTTTTCAGAAAACCCTAATCCCTTTCTGATTGGTAATTTTTCAATGCTTGTTTAGCAATCAGATTTTCCAATTTTCTCAAACTGAATGGTTTTAATGTAACCATTAATCAGGGTAAAACTAAAAAAAACCAAGCCATTGACAAATTGACCAATCAGAAAACGGATTAGGGTTCTGCAAACTATCTAAAGAGGTGCTCCCCTCCGCGGAGCTCAGAAGTCTTGCAGTAGATGGCAGAAGAGAAAGCGTCTATAACATCGGCTCCGCTGAGTTCATGTTTTTATCACAGTACATAAAACTGTTTTAGTTGTCCCTTTAATTTGTGCTACTTTTTGAGCTTTACACGGGCACTGCAAAGTCCGTGTAAAACCCACGTTAACCTGATAAACACCCGGGTAGCACGGGTTTTACACTGATTTGCCCACTTAGGCAAAGTTATATTGCATTGCCCCCAAGTAACTAACTAATGACATCAACGGAATTCATAAAGCATGGAACACTGTCACTTCAAAGTATAAGAAACCCGAATACTCACGGCACCGTGTGGAACAAAGCTACACAAAAGCAAAAGCCAAACAAACATTCAAAAGTTTGTATAGGCAACATTACTGTGTGATATAAAGAATATGAGGTCACTTAGAGTGCCAGACCTACGTAGTGCACATAACATAACTTTAACGGTTTATGGCTGAACATCTGATGAGATCCCTATATAAGTCACATTTACCTTCAATCGCTCTGGGTTTTAATAATTTTGCTTGCGGTATTTAATCGATTACAGAATTTGCGTCGGGGTGGGTCACAAAAGTAATTTTTTGTTATCAGGGAACTTAAAATTCCTTCAATGGCCCCTGGAAAAAACAGCTTCACAAGCAAAAAAAGCCCACTAACCCAAATCATTTGTACTTGACGGCCATCTCAGTTTTTCTTCACACTGACGCTAATCTTACAACCTCTTACACTTTATGTACCTTACACGCGGCCGCAGCAGCTAGAGTCATGGCCCCTGACCGCCAACATCACAGCTTTGAGTACAGCTGCTGTGGCGGAAGGGCGTGAAGAAACAGAAGAGACTTTCTCTTTCTTAAAAGTTCTTTCCACACCCTTTTTTAAACTTTTTATATGTAATACACATTTATCCCCCAGCCCAAACCGCGCCCCGCCGTAATAAAATTTATAGAAAGTACCCCGATATGTACTTACCTTCCCTCTATTCCTCCGCGTGCAGTCTCATGCCCTCTGGCTGCACCGAAATGCAAGGCTGGCGGGACTGGCAGCCGCATCCTGATGGCTGGAGAGGCAGCCATTCGGGACGGCGGTGCCGGGGTCTCATGAACACCGGGGATGAGAGGAAGGTTAAGTACATATCGGGGCCTTCTATGAATTATGTTACGGCGGTTGGGGCTGGGGATCAATAGTTTGATATATACTGGGATTTTTCACTAGGGGGAGAGTGAGAAGAAAACGGGTAGGGGGGGAGACTCTCCGCGCATTGCCTCAGCCTTGTCGAGGTTTGAGGCAGAAGACATAAGCGCAGGATGAGGTCACGGAGCCTTCTACACTGCAATTTTTCCTGGCTGTTGAGGGGACACAGCATGGCAACCATAAGGAGCTTGGATGTAAGGTAAGGATTTGTTGTACCCGTACAGAGTGGGGCCAGTATGGGCGTTTAAATTTCACATTTTGGGGTGGACATGCCCTTAAGCATTCTTTACATAGTAACAAGTTTTGAGGTTGAATAAAGACAACGTCCTTAAGTTCCAACCTTTAATCCACCTATTTAACCCTACCAACTGTTACTCTAAAAGATGTATTCTCCCTCTTAAAACCATTTTTATTTTTTTATTATATTTTCTAACCACACAGTGTACACTACTGATCTAAATACAATACAATTCAACGGATCCCTGGGGAAGGAATGAAGTACACATGAGAACGGAGGTTCCTTGGACCTTACGTTATTACAACCAGCAAGTGTACCCAATCGGGACGACTCTCCTATTAATGGAATTGCAACTTTATTTTAACAGATTAAAGGAAACGATTCTCACTGGCACATTAAAGCACAATCATCTGGAGAAAAAGTCAATAGACAGTGGGAACATTGGTTTTGGGAATTTAAGGTCAACATATGTTTCCCGTTGAACTGAAGCAGATGTAATCTGAACGATAACAGGGGTTTGAACTTGAGAAGTCGCGTGCATATACAACCAGTGGGACCAGCCTGATACAGAATGTGTCGTATTAATGGAAATAATTTACCACTGGTAAGCGTTGGACCAGCCTCACTACCGAACGTGTCTGTATTAATGGAAAATACATTTCCCACTGGGTAAGAGTGAGTGGACAGCCTCATCACAGAAAGTGTCTGTAGTAATGTAATACATTTCCCACTGGTAAGCGTGGGACAAGCCTCATACAGAAAGTGTCGTATTAATGGAATACATTTTACCCACTGGGTAAGGAGTGGGACAGCCTCATACAGAAAGTGTCTGTATTAATTTAAATTACTGATACCACTGGGTAAGGAGTGGACAGCCTGCATACAGAAAGTGCTGTATTATATGGAATACATTTACCCACTGGGTAAGGCGTTGGGACATCCCATACGAATGTGTCGTGTATAATGGAATACATTAACCACTGGGTAAGGCTGGGACAGCCTCATAAAGAAAGTGTCTGTATTTAATGTAAATACCATTTACCACTGGGTAAGGCCCGTGGGACGCCTCATACAGAAGTGTTGTATTTAAGGTAAATACATTTACCCACTGGGGTAAGGCGGGGACAGCCCCCTCATACAGAAAGTGTCTGTATAATGTAAATCATGTACCCATGGTATGGCTTGGGACGCCTTCATACAGAAACGTGTCTGTATTATATGTAAATACATGGACCCCACTGGGTTAAGGCGTTGGACGCCTCATACAGAAATGTCTGTATTAATGTAAACTACTTTACCCACTGCGGTAAGGCGTGGACAGCCTCATACGAAAGTGCTGTATTAATGTAAATAACCATTTAACCCACTGGGGTAAGGCGGGGGAACAGCCTCTACAGAAAGTTGTCTGTATTAATGGTAAATACAGGTTTACCCACTGGGTAAGGCCGTGGGACAGCTCATACGAAAGTGTCTGTAGTAATGTACATAATTAACCCACTGGGTAGAGTGGGTACACAGCCTCTACAGGATGTGTCTGTATAATGTAATACATTTACCCGAGGTTAAGGAGTGGGACACCCATACAGAATGTGTCTGTATTCATGTAAATCCATTCTACCCACTGGTAAGGTGGGAAAGCCTCAACGAAAGTCCTGTATTATAATGTAAATACAATTGTACCCACTGGTTAACGGCGTGGACAGCCTCAACAGAAGTGTCTATATTAATGTAAATACATTTACACACTGGGTAAGGAGTGGAACAGCCTAATACAGAATGTGTCTTATAATGTAAATCACAAATTTACCACCCTGGGTAAGGAGGGGAACAAGCCTCATACAGAATGTGTCTGTATTAATGTAAATACTTACCCACTGGGTAAGGCGTGGGACAGCCTCATACAGAAAGGTCTGTATAATGTAAATACATTTACCCACTGGGTAAGAGAGTGGGACAGCCTCATAAAAGAATAGTGTTCGTATTAATGTAATCATTTACCCTGGGTAGGCGTGGACAAGCCCATACGAAAGTGTCTGTATTAATGTAAATACATTTACGAACCCACTGGGTAGGAGTGGGACCAGAGCCTCATCAGAAAGTGTCCTGTATTAAATGTAAATACATTTACCCACTGGGGTAAGGCGTGGACAAGAGCCTCAATACAAAAGTGTCTGTATTAGGGGTGGAAAATACATTACCCACTGGGTAAGGATGGGGACAGCCTCATACAGAATGTGTCTGTAGTTAATGTCAATACAAAAAAAAGTTACCCACTGGGTTAAGGCGTGGGACAGCCTCATACAGAAAGTGTCGGTAGTAAGGAAATACATTTACCCACTGGGTAAGGAGTGGGCAGCCTATACAGAATGGTCTGATTTAAATGTAAATAATTACCCCACTGGGGTAAGCTGCTGGAGACAGCCTCTACGAGAAGGTGTCTGTATTAATGGAAATCATTTACCCACATGCAGTAAGGAGTGAGACAACAGCCTCATACAACTTTGTCTGTATTAATGTAAATTATTACCACTGGGTAAGGAGTGGGACAAGCCTCATATCAGAATTGGTCTGTATTAATGTAAATACATTTACCCACTGGTAAGGCGTGGGCACATAGCCTCATACGAAAGTGTCTGTATTAATGGAAAACAGTTACCCACTGGGTAAGGGTGTGTGGGACAGCCTTCATACAGAAAAGTTGTCTGTATTACTGGTAAATACAGCTTCCCACCCTGGGTAGGCGTGGGGACAGCCTCATACAAAGTGTATGTATTAATGGAAATACATTTACCACTGGGTAGGCCGTGGAAAACGCCTCATACAGTAAGTGTCTGTATTAATGTAATACAGTTACCCACGGGTAAGGGCGTGGGACAGCCTCATACAGAAAGTGTCTGTATTAATGTAAATACATTACCCACTTGGTAAGTGGTGGACAGCCTCATACAGAATGTGTCTGTATTAATGTAAATACATTACCCCTGGGTAAGGCGTTTGGGACAGCCTCATACAGAAAGGTCCTGTATAAGTAAATACATTAACCCACTGTGGTAAGGCGTGGGACAGCCTCATACAGAAAGTGTCTGTATTAATGTAAATCATTTACCCACTGGGTAAGGAGTGGGACAGCCTCACAGAAGTGTGTCTGGTATATGTAATACACTTTACCCACGGGTTAAGGCGTGGGGAACGCCTCACTACAGGAAAGTGTCTGTATTAATGTAAATACATTTACCACTGGGATAAGGAGTGGACAGCCTCATACAGAACGTGTCTGATTAATGTAATACATTTACCCACTGGGTAGGCGTGGGACAGCCTCATACAGAAGTGTCTGTATATATGTAAATTACATTTACCCAGCGGTAAGTAGGGGGGACAGCCTATAAGAAAAGTGTCTTGTATGAATGTAAATACATTTACCCCACTGGGTAGGCTTGGGACAGCCTCCATACAGAAGTGTCTGTATTAATGGAAATCATTTACCCAGCTGGTAAGGCGTGGGACAGCCTCATACAGAATGGTGTCTGTATTAAGTAAAATACATTTACCCACTGGGTAAGTGCGTGGACAGCCTATACAGAAAGTGTCTCTGTATTATAGGAAATACATTACCCACTGGTGTAATGGATGTGGACAGCCTCATAAGAATGTGTCTGTATATGTTAAATACATTTACCCACTGGGTAAGGCGTGGGACAGCCTCATACAGAACGTGTTCTGTCTTCAATGGAAATACATTTACCCCTGGGTTAAGGTAGTGAGGACGCCTATACAGAATGTGTCTTGTCTTATTAATGTAAAGACATTTACCCACTGGGTAGGCGTGGGACGCCTCATACCGGAATGGCGTATTAAGGAAATACATTTACCCACGGGTAAGGAGTGGCAGTCAACAGAATGTGTCTGTATGAATGTTAAATTCATTTACCCAACGTGTTAAGAGTGGGACACGCCTCATACAGAATGGTTCGTATTAATTATAATACATTTACCCCACTGGGTAAGGCGTGGACGCCTCATACAGAAGTGGTCTGTATTAAATGAAATACATTTACCCACTGGGTAAGAGCTGGGACAGTCCTCATACCATGAAAGTGTCTTAATTAATGAATCATTTCACCCACTGGGAAAGCCGTGGGACAGCCTCATACAAGAAAGTGTTCTGTATTAAATGGAAAATAATTTAACCCACTGGGTAAGGCGTGGAAAGCCTCATACAGAAGTGTCTGTAGTAATGTAATACATTTACCCACTGGGTAAGGCGTGGGACCGCCTCATACAGAAAAGTGTCTGTTTAATGTAAATACATTTACCCACTGGGTAAGGGCGTGGGCAGCCTAATACAGAAATGTGTCTGATTAATGGAAACGTACCAACTGGGTAGGCGTGGGACAGCCTCATACGAAAGTGTCTGTATGTAATGTTGAAAACATTTACCCAACTGGGTAAGGTCGTGGGACAGCCTCATACAAAGTTGTCCTGTATTAATGTAAAAATCGCATTACCCCACTGGGTAAGTGGAGTGGGACAGCTCGTACATCAGAATGTGTTGTATTATGTAAATACATTTACCCCCTGGGTTAAGGGCGTGGACAGCCTTCATACAGAAAGTGTCCTGTATTAATGGAAATACATTTACCCTGGGTAAGGCACATGGGATTTGTTCACAGAGTGTCTTATTGGCTATTTAAGATATCTTTGTCCTGTGAGAACCGTAGATACACTAAAAAGCTTTGTCACTATACAGTAATATATGAAAACTAATTTTTATGAAAAAAATGTAGATTTTTGCGACATTGAAAATTTTCACACACATTGGAAAAATGTAAAACGGGGGAAAATGTGGCTAATTTTGCAATCGGGACTCTTGGTACTGACCCCATATGTTGATGTTTTTTTGGAAATAACTGACAGACAGGAATTTACAGGCAACGACCTAATGGGCAAAGACTTTCAAAAGCGGAGGCAAAAAATACACTGTTTAAACAAGAAAAACTACAGGTTTAATTTATTTACTAAAATAAAAACGACAAAGGAAAGTTTAATGATATGAATTCCATACAGATGATTCTCGTGTTAGGGTGGGTACACCGCAGGTATTTTTGCCCCGACCAATTGTTCGCTGCAGCAAGCTGTCGGTCTCGGCAATAGTGCCCGTGGCCAACAGTTTGTGCAACCGATCATGCCGCCCCATAGGGAACCGTATAATCGGACATGATTTAACCGACACGATGGGCAACCAAGGTCGGCACGGTCAGCCGCCCAAACCAGCAGATATTTTTCAGCCAATCGACGATCACGGTTCAAAGATTTATGATCGCTAACATAACAGTGGATCGTAAAATTTAAATTAGCGAACATAGTTAACAATCGTTATAACAAGAGATAAAAAACCAATCCCACACCCTGTAAGGGCAAGAAAGGCCCCACTACGTGCGTTGCTTTGTGCAGGTCCTTTTTGAGTGCGTTAGGAAAAGTTTCCTGTCCATTTGCAGGTTAACAGAACTGTGTTTCTGTGCATTTGTCCACGTGTTCCGTGTTTCCAGTCCATTACGTGCGTTGCAGTTTTTGGAAAAATCAACAGAAACACTGGAGAAAAATGTCCAAAAATGCAAAAAATAAGTCTGTCCGCGTGTTTTTTGGCATTCCCATAGACTATTATTAGTGCGATTCTAACATGCGTGGACCAAAAGTTGTGCACCATGCAATAAAAATGGACCATTGATTCGGATGCAACGTAAATACAGTGGGACGATTCTCGCCCTTTCTATTATATTTATAATGACAGTTGCGATTCGCTAAACGCACCAAAACGTAAACAGAAAAGACCGAACCCTAAGCCGATCTCGTTATAGCCCCCAGACACATGGAGTTAAAGGTTTGGGTTGAGTTCTGATTTTGTTAATATTTTGCCATTGAAGCCTTTAAAGTTGGAGAAATTGCATTTTGTTATAACAAATTTGTAATTTGTAATTATTCTCTACAACTTGGAATTCTGAACCGTAATTATTGAAACAGAAAAAACCTTTCTCTCCAACTTGAATATTTTATTGTTTTTCAGATTCTCCCCTCCCAGTGCTCGGCAAACTGCCTTCCGGCTACAAAAGTCCCGCGGAGATCAGCGGCTCTGCTGTTATGGCTGCGCTCAGTGCTCAGAGGGGGAGATCTCCAATCACACTGGTAGTAAATAGTCACGTGCCATAAATAATGTGTTGGTTTGTTGTGTTGTGTTTATTACCCTCATAATCTAACACTCAAAGATTTTCTCAAGGATAATTTCATGCCGTAAATGAAAGATTGTATAAGTCAAAATCAGTGAAGTGCACTCTGTCCCAACAGGTGGATGCAGACACCTCAAACAGTCCTCCCTTAGAACCCCGATATACGGCAAACATGAAAACGAGGGTCGCACTCCTATGATAATAAACTAAGCTTTTATATTTGTAGTGCACATTCAGTTTTGCCGTATATAGTCAATCACCCCAAAACTGCAATATTAAACTTAGAGATGTAAGCGAAAATTGCTTTCTGGTTTTTCCCAGTTTGTTGCTGTCATCCAGGGATGTAACGATGACATCACAGCCAGTGATGTAATATATTCCCCTCACATGCGAAAGCGTGTTTAAAAGACTTGGAGGGTAGCATTCAACTTTAAGAGAGTCAGGGAAAGGGGAGAGAATCAAATTTTCTGCATAACAGATTACCCTACACCTATCAGCTATCTAACTATTATAGTTGGGGGAGGGGGAATACTTATATAAATTTGTTTATAAGAGGGTTGAACAGGGCCTTTTAAATAATGGAATGGCAATAGCTATCATAATAACTGTTATCTTCACAAAATACTTTATATTGTATGTATAATAATAATACTATGATAATATGATATGATATGATAATCACTGACCACATATTTACATATGGCACGTTTATTTAGACAATGCCCCATCCCTTGTCTTAATCCTCAGACTCTAGTGAGACAAAACCTCTTAGGGCCGTATTCATAGCAGTTTTTTTTTTTTTCCATTTGTCGTTTTGCTTATTTGACCGGGCGGTATTATAAGCAGAAGTGTTTCCAACTTCTTAAAAGGACATACCACTAACAAACCTTTATAAATACTGCCCTTAGTGTTTGCTAAGCCTTTGATACCCCCATCATCTAGACCTGTTTATTTCAATCTTAGTTTCCGAGCTTAGGATGACAAAGTTTGTTAGAAATTTTATCAGTAAACTCCCATACACAAATCAAGAGATAATGAATTCTGTATTAATTCCCATATACAAAATCGAGGTTCACAGATTTGTAACAAAGGATTAATATATTTTGATTTTTCTTAAAATATACCGTATATTCTATATCTGTTGATCATATAGTTGAGAATTCTCAAAAGTGGCTCCCTTTTTCGATAGTTTTCTAAATCTGTCTCGAATCCTGAAAATCAAATCTCATTAGAAAATCCTTAATCGTTTTCACAAATTCGATAATTTTCAAAAATCGATTGCCGAATTTGGAAATCCTCGATGTTTGTTCGATAATTATCAGAAAAGTTTTGCTATTCGAAAAATCTGAAATCGGGTAAGGTAAGTAGCGACCTTACATTGCCTAGAATGAGTGTTTGCTGAGCTTTGGACAAGCCAATTGAATAAATAAAATAAAATTTAAAATAAACTATATATCAGACTCATTCAGTTGGATAGTTTTGTGAAAACCAATTCTTTAATCAAAAAATGTTTTTAAAAATTCCACGGCACTTCCCTCTACTTTATCTCTTACTATATTTTCATTTTCTTTTTTCAAGATATGGACACTGTCTAAGATGTCTAGACAATGAATGGCCAAATCCTAAGAAAACTTTTTGTGTAAAGAAATTATTTGATTTCCTCTCTTATGAAGTGATTTCTCTATCTTTTGTCTTTACTGTTACCTCTATCATCTATAGTGAGGCTTCATTTATATGGGAATCCTCATTTCATTTCTGGACACTCCAGTAGTAAACCAATAACCGGAATCTGAGCTTTGTTCTCCCTGGTCTCCATCATGCTGAGTTTGTTCCTGTCTGTGTTTTTTTCTTCGGCCGTCCCATTGATATAACCTGCATGTTCCGCCACACGTCCTTTGGAATCACCTTCTCCATAGCAGTCTCTTCACTCCTTGCCAAGACTATCCATGGTTTATATTATTTCAAATCTACAAGCCAGGTAGCTACTGGCAAATGGGTAGGAGTAAACTGCTAATTGTATTGTGCTAGTTTTCTCATTGATTCCATTTCTATTGTGTTGTCTTGGTTGGTGCCATTCTCCTCCTTTTATGGAACATTGATCTGTTCTCTGAAATTGGTAAATCATCATCCAGTGCAATGAGGCTCCACATAGCCTTTATTACATTGTCCTCTCCTCACATGGGACTTTTGGCCTTTGTTAGTTTCATTGTAGCTTTCTTGGCTCGGACCTTACCGGACAGTTTTAATGAGGCCAAGTACATCACTTTCAGCATGCTGGTCTTCGCAGTGTTTGGATCACAATGATCCCGGCCTATCTGAGCACCAAAGGGAATACATGGGCGGTGAAATATTCGCCATATTATGTTCAAGCTGTGGACTTCTATTCTGTTATATTTCTACCAAAATGTTACATTTTTTATTTAACCAGAGATGAACACAAAGCAACATTTACTGGAGACACATAATAGTAATTTGTTTGTAAAGTAAGTGTAAGGCCAATTGGTAAAGAAGTAAATTGGATATACTAGTTGACTATATAAATAAAAAAAATAAACAATAATAAAGAACTTTATTCAAAATATTTACTATATTTTACTTGACTCAAAAAGTACATTATTATCAAAGGGCATGGAAAAGTCACTGGCAAAGCCAATTATGGTGTTGATCCTTTATTCTTCTTTAAGCATGAGAACTATAATAACTTGGTGCTGGTGTATGAGTGCTTGGCTGGGGTTCTTGAATGGGCAATTTCCATCCATGCATTCTACAGAATATTAAAGCAATCCCACTTTTTGTGGGGGTTGTATTTGAAATCATTGAAGAACCACAGATTCAGAGGAATCACATTTGAGTTTAAAATGTGTTTAAAGGAAAACTGTGTTCTCAAACACAAGTTGGGTTAATGAAAGGCTGTAGTATTTCCTTTAAAATGACCTGACAATCACGTCTCTGTCTGAACCTCTGAAAATTACATTAAGGTGAATGTTCAAACTTCCTGCTTTCAGTAGGTTGAGTGACATCACTTGACTCTGTCCCACCCCTCTGCCCTGGGGAGAAGCATGCTCAGTTAAGACTTAATGCTGGGGAAATCAGGAGTACCTTGGGGGGGAAATTTGACAGTTAAGAAGGGGAGCCTATTAATGCAGGCTGAGGCTGGTCACATGGCTAAAACAGGAAGTGTTTTCAAACGGAAGTAATACCTTCTCACAAATTTTGTCTAGAGATGTGATTTATTTTTTTTTTGAAGGTTGATGGAAGGATTTTTATACAATTCTTACTAGTTTGGAAGAATTCAGACCACAGTTACCCTTTAATTTATTAAAAAAGAATATCCGTTCACTATTCAAGATCATCAAGATACTGTATTCTGATAGGAGACAATACACAGACTCCTCAATCAGTCTAAAGGGTTTTTCTTTTAAACTTTCCAAAAGTTAATATCTTCTAGTTACATGTTTGGTATTTTGTGCTTCGGAGTGAAATTTAGTTCCGCTTCAATTACCTATTTTTTTTTGTAAAGGCTTGATTTTAACTTAAATTCAAATAATAAAGTTAGGTTATTCTCCATGTAATTATCCAACTGGTGTATTTTAAAGGCGCATGTTCACCCCAAAACTATAATCCCCCCCCACTAATGGCCCCCCATGTAGTGTAATAAATCCTTACCTCACATCCCACTCCATAAGGTTTCTCCTGTAGTCCCCCCCCAAAGTCCCAAAAACTGCCCACCAGAAGGATAGCAGAGTCCATATAGGACCCTGCCTCCGACCTGGCCTCCGGGAGAAGTTTGGCAGCGTACTGCAGCCCTCCTCCTCCCTCCCCGCTCTCTCTCCCTCCCGATTAGGATTTCCCTCCCCCTAGCGTAAAACCCTTTTGCTATAACATTCCCCCTGTCCCCCCCAGCCCCAACCGCTATATTTTTATTATTAGAAAGTGCCACAAACTTTACTTACCTTCCCTCTTTCCTCCGCCGCACTGACTCTCCCGGCAGCCGCGTCCGTGATTGACTCCGCTCAGCCAATCACAGACGCGACTGCCGGTCCCCGCCCCTCTGCTTGCATTTCTTGCAAGCAGAGGGCCTGGCAGTGCGCCGGGGAACGAGGGAAGGTAAGTAATGTTTGGGGCACTTTCTAATAATAAAAATATAGGGTTGGGCTGGGAGGACAGGGGGAATGTTATATCAAATAAAATTTCAAGGAGGACATGCCCTTTAACCTTACTAATTGTTATTAGTTGCTTAAAAATCTATGTTAGTGTTGATGCTGCTCGTTCTCTATTTTCCAAACTCCTCTGCTTCTGGTTGCCCCTTCTGTGAGCCAAATCTTTATTTGGCCACGTCCCCTAGACTTGAATAGGGTTTGTATTTGTTAGTATTCAAAGTTGAAAATGCACAGACAGTCCTAAAGGCCTTGTACACACATACAATTACACACCAACGAACACCCCCGAGTGCAAGGCCACGGATGACGAACTGTCCATTTTTTGGGCGAAATCTCACTGTCTATGTGTTTGTGAATTTATCCGGAATGGCGCATACCACTGCAATTACACACCCGAATCAGCCGTTCAACGCATGTGTGCATGCAATCAGGGGTTGTGCTTCGGTGTAAATTGTGCTGTGTACGAGCCTCAAGACTTCATTCTCATAAGCATCATGTTAATGATACTCAGTAAATCCTTATTTTTTATTGTCTGTCCTCCCTGGCTCTTATAACTGTGTGTAAATAACCACTTGGGGTTTCCATTTCTAAGTTACTTAATTGTAATTCACACCATTTTACAACTACTAAGAAAACATTTCTAAAGAGAATAACATTCTGTGTAATCCTACAGGTCTCGTTCACTAGGGATATTGGAACGTTCATGTCTTCCTAACATAGAGTAGATACCATAGAGCAGATACCATAGATAAACCATAGAGTAGATACCATAGAGTAGATACCATAGAGTAGATACCATAGAGTAGATCCATAGAGTAGATACCATAGAGTAGATACAGAGACTTTACTTGACAAAAATATTAATATTTATTGACAATGTTGTTTTAACATCTACAATATCCCAACAGTTACTCAACTCAAACACTAGCTGTCACTGCACATGGTGATTGGATTATTATTTTGGATTATATTAATTAGATTTTTATTATGTTTTTAAACCTAGAGTGTGTTACTTTACTTTGATAAGAGCTAGCATTGTGTGGTCACCCACCGTAAATGTATCAGCTTCCTCAACAGTGACTAATTAACACAATGGAAATTTTAGTCATTCCCCGTTAATCAGCAAATCCCGTCAGGGCCAGCTTTACTACAGGCACGTAACTAGTAATCCTGAATATGTTCTGGCAAGAAACCTGTAGTCTGAAATTTGATAAACTTTAAAGGATCTAATCTCTTGTAAAAGGTGGTCTTTAGACATTGGATAGATATCCAACTCTATCTAATGTCTGCCTAGTGTATGGGCAGCTTAAGGCTGGGTACACACCATAAGATATTTTGGCCGACCAATAGTAGCATGTATCAGTTGGTCAGACTGAACATCGCATAGTGTTGGGTGGCCATCCACGACCGAGCTCAGTCATCCGTTCCCGTATCGTCCTATGGACAGCACTATCAGTCTCATACCCTCAACATCCCCATAGATACTAACAACTCTGTTTGCTACTAAACTTCTCCGCCCCTTAGCCAGTGATGTGTGCCACACACTGGATTGTTCTTCACTCATCTCTGCTCCATATCTAACGTCTCCCAACTCTCCCTTTCCTCTATCGGTCATAACTTCTCAAATTTAATCTGTGGTCAAATGCTAAAGATACAGGGCCTTACGTAATCTTGATCCCTATTTGCTTGCTGGCCGCACCACAACTTATCTCTATGCCCTTCTAATCTGACTCTGACTTTGTAACTATACATTACCACAAAATGGTTTTCCATGCCCTAGACTCTATGTACCCTTATCCACCCGTCACCTTAGTCATAAGAACCCACCAACCAGGGCTTTCAAATCAGATTAAAAATATGAAAAGGCAATCACGTGTATCGGAACAACACTGGCATAAGGGCAACAAAAATAAAGCACTTTCTTAAAGTTACTTCTCTTCCCACATATCCACATAATCACATAACTCCACAACACTCTTCAGCTCTGTGTAATGTATTTCTCAATAGTGTCCACTATTTAAAAGGGAAGTTTGGTGGTAACATAACAAATAAACTAGAAAGGGAAAGTTTTAAGTATAAAATTTGAATTTGGCTTGAAGACTGCATTTTGGAAGGAATTTGTGTGTTTGTGCTGCAGATTTTAAACTCAATAATGTCAATGAAGAGGACATGTTGTTGTTTACTTACCCTTTAAATATGTCACATGCATTAAGGTAGGTCATTTGGTGTGTGTGTATTCATATCAGGTTGGGGGATAAAATACTAACTTTTTTGATGATTGGTCAAAATTAGTTTTTTTTTTACTTTAGTTACCCTTTACGTATGGCTCCACAGTAATGGATAAGTAGATCATAGGTGTAGGTACCCGTGTCGGGTTGAGAGTTAAAAAAAAAACTTTTTTTGATGATTGGTCAAAATTAGTTTTTTGACTTTAGTTACCCTTTAAGTATGGCTGCAACAGTAGTGTGGGTAGGTCAGTAGCTGTGTATACCTGTATCACGTTGGGGGTTAAAAAAACAAAGTTTTTTGATTATTGATCAAAATTAAGCTTTTTTGACTTAGTTACCCTTTAAAAGTATGGCTTCCACATTAATGGATAAGTAGATCAGTAGGTGTGTGTACCTGGGTCTGGTTGAGGGGGTATGTCTTTTTTTGTGTTTACAACCATAAAACTATTTTTTATTGAGGATAAATCTAAATTCGTTTTTTTTACTTTATTTACCCTTTAAGTATGGCTGCCACCATAATGGATAAGTAGATCAGTAGGTGTGTGTACCTGGGTCTGGTTGAGGGGGTATGTCTTTTTTGTGTTTACAAACCATAAACTATCTTTTATTGAGGATAAATCTAAATTAGTTTTTTGGCTTTATTTACCCTTTAAATTGGCTTCCATGGGAATGGAAGGTAGGGTCAGTAGGTGGGTGTACCTGGGTCTGTGTGGGGGGGGGTGGGGGTATCACCATTTGTGAGTAAGCGAAGAATAAAACGGAAGAAGAAAAAGAAGAAGAAGAATAAGAAAGAACAGTAATTTGGCTTTTTCAAGCCAAATGAATATTATGCCTTTAATCAGGTTGGTAACGGTGTGTGACTTGTAGTTTAGCCATTAGGTGACAACAAAGCTTTTCATTACTGAAAAATGCATTTTTTAAATAAACTTCTTAAATTTTCTTGTAAAAGATTCTGGGATTAGTAGTTCAAAATCAGTAGTTCAAAGATCATTTTACTCATGTGCTGTTAAATTATTATTGCTGCTGCCCTAAGATAATGCGTTTTATATGATTTAAGTAAATATTTTAAAATTGTCCTGTTTGCCCAATCAGTAGCACTATGATTTGCACAAGAAATTTGGATCATAGATGCTCAGATTAACGGATCGCAGCCACCTATGTGGCCGGTCCTATAAATGTACCTTTGTTGGAGGGCATATTTCTGCATAATATTGAGTATGTTGAATCAGGTAGAATTTTAATCCTGGACACACAAAACAATTTCCCCCCCAGACTTTAAAGTTTCCCAGAAATTAGTTTTTTGTTTAGCTTAAACCTTATTTTATAAATATCTTTTATAAGATTTTGCTCATTTAAAATCCATATGCACAGTTTTAGTGTGTAACTATTTCTAATCTAATTTAGGTGCAGTATTAATGAGTTTTGATAAATATACAAGCAAATAGAGATCATTTGCTATTGATCTTTAGTCCCTAAGGCATGGCTATTGGGCATGTGCGATACCCATTGGGTACAGGAGGAGGAGCCAGACATCAGCCTATACGGGACAACTTTAAAACCCCATTTTTCACTGTCCAGTGCGCTGATGTCACTCTGGTAGTGCATTATATACAATGCAATGTGTACTTTATATTCAACTCTGTGTTAAGTTGCACTGCTACGAGACTTAATGAAAGTTAATAGATTTCACACGTGACAAATAAACCATCAGTTTTTTAAAAGCAGTGAAGGAAATTACCAGCAATTCCAGTTAAAACGAAGCCACGTTTATAGAAAATAGACTGGTTTATTCAGGGCACTAGTGAAAGAATAATAAGTACTGTGTTATTTTATGATGTGCCAGGTGGCGCCCTACATTATGTGTCACCTTCCCTGCTCCTCGGTTCCCTATAAAAACCCAGCTGGGCTCCTGTCTCTTTACATTGCTGTACAAGTGCATCGGAATCCTATGTCTACTGTAACACTGTTCACTACTGAACTCCTTAGAGATTCTCTTTTGTGTTTGTCTTGCATTGGGTGCATTATATTATCTGCTTGTACGTCCCAGGAACCATGGCTGGCCTCAATTCCTTTTAATTGCTGATATACCTGTTAGTTCTCTGTGTCCAGCCCTGTAGCACAGGAGTTCAGTTCACCATTTCTGCATGTCGCCTTAATACCATGGCAATGCTGGAGGAACATGGATTTATTAAGGACGGTGATGTTTTAATTGGAGGACTCATGACTGTAATACACGCGTAAACATTCAGAGCCTTGAAGGTGAATTAATACCCACTGGCTATTTACTGGTACGTAAATAAAGGTATTTTAATACTGTACCGCCTACTGATATTGGTCCCTGTATTGTTTTGTATGTAATACATTCTCCTTTTTAACCACTAACACAGTTATGGATTTAAAGAAAATGACCACTAACAACACCTTGTTATTAATACAGCTGTTATCACTCTTGGGGTTAACAATGGTTGTGAAGGGCAAGGTGAGTATCCTTATGCAAATGCAGATAACCTCATTGTGATGGTAAAGTTAAAGGGGAAGTTCATGCAAACACATATGCTTTTCAGAAAAAAGAGCAGTATTTTTTTCATCCCAATGACCTTAACCTGCCCATTCAGCATTGTGGTCTGTGTAATAAATAATGCAACCGAAGTACTGACTTCCTTTTTGCAGGACCCCTAGTAGAGACCGTTGGTCTTGCCCTTGACCCAGCCCCTGGGTTGATTCAGTTGCTCAGTAGAGATCTGAGCATGTTTGAACCCATCCACCCAATCATAGAAATTACTGTTAGGAACATTCCAAGGAAGTGGTGCATCCTGGGAAAAGAGGACCGTTAGACCTGAAATGTCAGCTCACTATGTCAACAGCAGGGAACAACAAATATTATCATTTCCACTGAACTGTCCCTTTAAAATACAACAACCAGAACACAAGATTATAGAGACACATACAAATGTCTGTTTTACTTTTGATCATTTTAGAAATGACACAAAATGCTTTTTTCCCGGTTTTAAAACAACATTGTTGACTAGGCTTGGGTTTGAACATTTCTGTCTGATTCTGTCTTTCCTTGGCTAGGTATACAAAGGATTAAAGCCACACCGTTTTTTTTTGTGTATACATCAATAATCTGTCATGAGGAGGGAAAAATGCACAGATATTTCACTGACCACACCATTAAAATATGGAGGATCGGTGAAATTACAAAAAAATTTAGGTCATGCGAAAATTTCATTGCGGTAAAATATTAATTCATGTGTACCCAGCCTGTACCCATGTGTACCAGCCTTGTATGGGAAATGTGCTCCGCAAAATGATTCAATCATTTCTGCTATTGACTGATTTCTTCTAAAACCTATAACAACTGTTTATGACAGAGTATTAAGTGGTTAGGTTTAGATAAAATGGGATTTGTAACCTGTGTGAAAGATTCTGCTGTTTATTTTTTTTATTTCTACTCGTGTGATTCAATAAACTTTCGGACAAATCGTGTACATTTGATCATCATTTATAACCAAAAAAATTGCTAGTCACAAACAAACACATAGGAAAAAAATCAGAATTCATTATGGGCATATTGCATCATAATATTGTCAAAGGTAAGGAGTGATAGTGGAATTTATTGCATAAATTGTAAGACTAAAAACAATACACACTATATTACATAACTTTTTATGCACCCACCTAAATATAAACTAGTACTGAAGATGGGGATAACTCCTTTACTAATCTGTGTTGACTGTATTACTAGGTAAAATGATCGTTCACATGGTAAGTAGATCAAGGTGCATTGTGGTTTAAAGGGCATGTCCACCCTTTTTAAAAAAAAATTTAGATGCGGTAGGGAACCTTCCCCCCAGCCCCAACCGCATTATTAGATTTTCCAGAAAGTGCCCCGATAGTTACTTACCTTACTTCAATCCCGCCCGCCCTCTGCTTGCACTGAACTGCAAGCAGGGGTGGGACCGACAGCCTGAGAGGCAGCCAATCACGGATGCAGCTGCCGCAGTTCAGAACGCTGGGGAAGGGTAAGGTAAGTAACTATTGGGGGAGTCTCTGTAAAATTTAATAATGCGGTTGGGGCTGGGGGAAGGCAACCACTACTGGGAAAGGGTTTTAATGGTAGGGGGAGGGCTTGCAAAACGGGAGGGAGAGGGTGGGAGAGGGAGGGGGAGGCCTGCAGTGCTGACAGGGGGAGACAGAGGCAGAGTCCCTATATGGACTCTGCTATCCTCCTGATGGCCAGTTTTTCAGACATTGGGGGGGGGGGGGGGGGTCCGGAGAACCATATGGAGCTGGGATGTGAGGTAAGGTTTTATTACACTACAGAGTGGGGCCAGTAGTGGGGGGAATTATAGTTTTGGGGTAGACATGCCTTTAAGAACGTGCCCACTATCTATTTCAGAAGATTGTGATACAGTATGTTAAATAAAACACCATATCACAAACAAAAGATAAAGTATATAACACCTCTTCTCCTATCATACAGAACAAATCTCTGGTTTCAGTATTTCAGTACTGTTTTTCGATTGAAAATAATACTTTATTTTGCATAAATATATAAAAAAGGGACGATTTTTACTTGTTGGTGTAGAATAAAAGTTACACTTTTTCCTATAATGGTTGAAAAGGTTAATGAGTTTTAATAGCTGACACACTTGGGTTCGGCCTTTTTTGAATCTCACTATATTTTTTGTATTTCAGAGCGAGTGTACGAGCTTTGAGAGTGTCGGCAGCTGTACAAGGACCAGATTTTCAAGGGCAGCAGTGTAAGGTCCTTAGAAATGACAGTTGTTTAAAGCAAGAAGGCTATAAAACAGGATTGCTGTTTGTATTATTAGTGCTTAGGATGGCGTTTTTTTTGGTGCAATGTATTGGCTATGCTGCCACATGTTAGGTTCCTGAGATGCCCTTCTGGTGAACCTATGAATGGGTCTGATGAAGTGGGTTGCCTTTTGAAATTTGAGGTGGCAGAATCTAACCTTGCAGCACATTGCAGAGCTTGGCAAAACGTGGAGAGAGCAGGTGCTGGCAGGGCCTGTAAACTGGTATGGTAAGGGTAACTAATAAGGATAATAATATATATATATATGTGTGTGTATCTTTTCTGAAGCAGTTTACAGACCTGCAAACATTCTCTATCCTACGACACCTTGGGGAGAGATAACAGGAGTGGGGATTATTATGCAGCTGATGATATACGTGGCATGCAAACCTGAGACTTGGGGCAGCAGTGATGCTGGTGAAAGAGTGGGGTGGAAGGAGTATTGGAATTGGAGTATTGGAGCATGCAGAGCTACAAGTACAGGGTCCTTGATCATATTAATGCATTTTATTGGGTCTGTGATGGTGGTAAAAAGATTCTCACTGGGAAGAAGTAATTTGATTGAACCATGGACAGAAATGTACCTGTTTGGCCACTTAACTACAGTAAGTTGCTAAAAGGTTGCTAGGAGTTCTGTGTAAGTTTTTCCCCCATTAAATCTTTGTTTTGTCTTGAAAACATTGTAAGTAGGTGGAACCACAAATGAATGACTATTCTCCAGTTTTAGAACCCAGAACTACCGACAACTTATGGAGTTTCCGTTTTGCTGTCAGTCAAATGAACAAGAATTCAGCCCTATTTCCCAACCTGACTCTTGGGTACCAGATATACGACACCTGCGGAGACCTACAGAAAGCAGTGAGAAGCGTCCTCCAGATAACATCTGGTACAAGGGGAACCCTTCCGAATTACTCCTGTCTGGAAACAAAGCCATTGTTGGTTTTTTATTTGGGGACCTGACTTCAGACACAACTGTTCCCATAGCTGAGTTTCTGACCGTATTTGGATATTCACAGGTGAGAAAAATGTCCAACGTTGTGGCCAACCGTAACTGATTTTAATTGGGGATAAACTTTATTGCCAAGATTGCCTGATCCATGTGAAACATAGTAACACAATTTAGATTTCTATATGGAATGGTTTAAAAATAAAATTAGGAAAAGGTCTGAATGGCGGAATCTCTGAGGTAAGTGTGTGTTGTGTGTGTGTGGGGTTGGGGGTGGGGGGGTAGAGGTAAGTGTAGCCACAATGGTGTTTGGGGGCGTTTAAGCCGATATTAAAGTGAAATGGTGAGGGTGGAACCTTACACAGGTGTAAGTTTGCAGCATTACTGTATAGACCTAGGCCACACTGCTTTTTTTTTGTGCGTTTGCGCTTGCGTTTTTTCAGATCATTTAAAATGCGGCAACGCACTGAAACGCGTGTTTTCGGTGCGTTGCGATTGTAATTTGCATTCCGCATTTTAAATCGCAATTACATGCGTTTTCCAATACTTAATGAAAAAAACGCATGCGCAAATGCACAAAATCGCACATGAAATCGCATGGTTCCGTGTGCGTTTGCGTTGCAGTGTGGCCGTGCCTTACCATTATCTTTAATGCATGATTAGTTATTATTTGCATCTCTGCTTAAAAAAGCAATTCCTTTTTTTTTACGGCTCTCCTGTTAAAACTTTCTTTGCATGATAGTTTTTCTCCTTTGTAAGGGATTCTATGCCTTGTGAATTATACTAACATTGTTACAAATGGAGGCCACAATGACTGGATACTACTAATAGTATACATTTATATGGTTATTATATCTAGGCTTTGCTTTTGAACTAAATGGCCTGTTGCATGAACCAACTCACATGGTGTTACTTATACAGCTAAGGTTATATTTTGTAGTGTATTGGACTATGTCAGCACTTGTAGTTATAGTACAGCTAGCTGGTGATGTAACAGAAGCTGAAGCGTTGTAACCGTATATACTTGAATATAAGTTCATCCAGTGCGTAGCTACAGACTTATGGGCCCTGATGCAAAATTTTGGGCATGGGCCCCCCAACCACCATCACAAACACAAATCGGCACCACAAACCAAATACATTTCCTAAATAACATCCAATTCATTAAAAACAGACAAACTACTTTCCCCATACACCTGGCAAAACTATTCATCAGATTCCAACAGTATTTCCAAACTTAGATCCTCAAACCTTCTAAAATAACTAACCACTGGCACTAGTAAAATGCTTGGCACACAGAGAGTGGTGTGATATAATCACTGGTAAAATAGTTGGCACAAAGACTGGTTAAAGGCTTGGCATGCAGAACTGAAAACTGGTTGGGGAACTGGCCTGCACACAGCCCAGGCACTGGCTAAATGCTTGGCACACAGACAATGGTAAAATGCTTTGTATACGACCACTGGTAAAACGATTGGCAGAGCACCAGCCAGATTGTAGAGTGAGAGGTGAGTGACCTGAGCAGGGCTGCCATCAGACTTTTCTGGGCCCCATACTGGGTACAGACATACGGGTACAAACATACTGGGTAACAGGACATACTGGTAGCCAGACATACTGGGTGCAGACATACTGGGTGCAGACATACTGGGTACAGACATACTGCATACAGACAATACTGGGTAACAAACATACTGGGTACAGACATACTGGGTACCAGACATACTGGGTCAGACATACTGGGTACAGACATACTGGTCAGACATACTGGGTACAGACATATGCATACAGACTACTGTAACAGACATACTGGGTGCAGACATACTGGGTACGACATACTGGGTGCAGACATACTGGTGCAGACATACTGGGTACAGACATACTGCATACAGACATACTGGGTACAACATACTGGGTACAGACATACTTGGGTACCGACACTCATACTGGGACAGACATACTGTGTACAGACATACTGGTACAGACATACTGGACAGACATACTGAATACAGACATACTGGGTCACAGACATACTGGGTGCAGACCATAACTGGGTACAGACATACTGGGTACAGACATACTGGGTACAGACATACTGGGTACAGACATACTGGGTACAGACATACTGGGTACAGACATACTGGGTACAGACATACTGCATACAGACATACTGGGTACAGACATACTGGGTGCAGACATACTGGTGCAGACATACTGGGTACAGACATACTGGGTACAGACATACTGGGTGGCAGACATACTGGTGCAGACATACTGGTACAGACATAATGGGTCAGACATACTGGCCATACAGACATACTGGGTACAGCCATACTGGGTGCAGACATACTGGGTGCAGACATACTGGTACAGACATACGGGTACAGACATACTGGGGTGCAGACATAACTGGGTGCAAACATACTGGTACCAGATCATACTGGGTACAGAATACTGGGTGCAGACATACTGGGTGCAAGACATACTGGGTACAGACATACTGGGTACAGACATACTGCGTACAGACATACTGGGTGCAGACATACTGCGTACAGACATACTGGTACAGACATACTGGTCAGACATACTGGGTGCAGACATACTGGGTACAGACCCTAACTGGGGCAGACATACTGGGTACAGACATACTGGGTACCAGCATACTGGGTGCAGACATACTGGGTGCAGACATAACTGGGTGGCAGACATACTGGGTACAGACATACTTGGGTACAGACATACTGCGTGCAGACATACTGCGTGCAGACATACTGGGTGCAGACATCTACTGGGTGCAGACAACTGCGTACAGACATACTGGTGCAGACATACTGGGTACGACATAACTGTACAGACATACTGGGTGCAGACATACTCGTACAAATACTGTGAGACATACTGGGTGCAGACATACTGGGTGCAGACATACTGGGTACAGACATACTGGGTGCAACATACTGGGTGCAGACATACTGGGTGCAGACATACTGGTGCACAGACATACTGCGTACGACATACTGGTTGCAGACCTACTGGTTCAGACACTGGTGTGCAGACATACTGGGTGCAACATACTGGGTGCAACATACTGGGCAGACATACGGGTGCACATACTGGGTACAGACATACTGGTGCAGACATACTGGGTCAGACATCTGGGTGCACTACTGGGTGCGAGGACATACTGGTGCAGACATACTGGGTGCAGACATACTGGTTTGCCCACACTGGTGTGCAGACATACTGGGTGGCAGACTACTGGGTGCAGACATACTGGGTCAGACAACTGCGTACAGACATACTGATGCAGACATACTGGGTGCAGACATACTGGGTACAGACATACTGGGGTGCAGACATACTGGGTGCAGACATACTGGGTGGCAGACATACTGGGTGGCATACTCGGGCAGACATACTGCGTGCAGAGATACTGGTGCAGACATACTGGGGCAGACATACTGGGTGCAGACATACTGGGTGCAGACAATACTGGGTCAGACATACTGGGTGCAGACCATACTGGGGTGCAGACATCCTGGGTGCAGACATACTGGGTACAGACATACTGCGTACAGACATACTGGATGCAGACATACTGGGTACAGACATACTGGTGCAGACATACTGTGCAGACATACTGGCTACAGACATACTGCGTACAGACTACTGGTGTAGACATACTACTGGGTGCAGACATACTGGGTACAGACATACTGGGTAGCAGACTAACTCGTACATACATACTGGTGCAGACATACTGGGGACAGACATACTGTGCAGACATACTGGGTGCAGACATACTGGGTGCAGACATACTGGTGCAGACAACTGGTGCAGACATACTGGTGCAGACTACTGCTGTGGCAGACATACTGGGTGCAACATACTGGTGCAGACAAATACTGGGTACAGACATACTGGTCAACATACTGGGTCAGACATACTGGGTGCAGACATACTGGTGCAGACTACTGGGTGCAGACATCTGGGTGCAGACATACTGGGTGCAGCATACTGGGTAGCAGACTACTGGTGCAGACATACTGTGCAGACAATACTGGTACGACATACTGCGTACAGACATCACTGGATGCAGACATACTGGTGCCGCCATACTGGGTCAGACAACTGGGTGCAGACATACTGGGTGCAGACATACTGGGTGCAGACATACTGGTGCAGACATACTGGGGTGCAGACATACTGCGTGCAGACTACGGGTGCAGACATACTGGGTGCAGACATACTGGGTGCAGACATACTGGGTTCAGACATACTGGGTGAGACATATACTGGCATACTGGTGCAGACATACTGGTGCAGACATACTGGGTGCATACATACTGGTCAACACTACTGGGTACAGACATACTGCGTACAGCATCTGATGCAGACATCTGGTACAGACATACTGGGTGCAGACATACTGGGTGCAGACATACTGCGTACAGACTACTGCGTACAGACATACTGGATGCAGACATACTGGTGCAGACATACTGGGTACAGAATCTCTGGTACAGACATACTGCGTACAGACCTACTGGTGCAGACATACTGGGTACAGACATACTGGTGCAGACCATACTGGGTGCAGACATACTGGGTGCAGACATACTGGGTGCAGACATACTGGTGGCAGACATACTGGGTGCAGACATACTGCGTGCAGACATACGGCGTGCAGACATACTGGGTGCGACATACTGGGTGGCAGACATACTGGGTCAGACATACTGGGGTGCAACATACTGGTGCAGACATACTGGGTGCAGACATACTGGGTACGACTACTGTGGGCAGACTACTGGGTGCAGCATCCTGGGTCAGACATACTGGGGCAGACATACTGGTGCGACATACTGTGGTCAGACATCTGTGCAGACATACGGGTGCAGACAACTTGCACATATGGTCAGACATACTGGTACAGACATACTGGGTGCAGACATACTGGGTGCAGACTCTGGGCAGACATACTGGTGACAGCCATCTGCGTGCAGACATACTGGTGCAGACATCTGGGTGCAACATCTGGGTACAGACATACTGGGTGCACGACATACTGGGTCAGACATCGGCTTGCAGCTACTGGTGCAGCATCTGGGTGCAGACATACTGCGTCAACATACTGGTAAGACTCGGTGCAGACACTTACATCCGGGTGCAGACATACTGGTGCAGACATACTGGGTGACAGCATACTGGGGCAGACTACTTCACGACTGGTGAGACATACTGGGTACGACCCAAACCACTCAGACACACACACTTCCCAACATTTTAAAACGCAAAGAGGGACACATGGGGAGAATGGAAGCGGTGAATGTAGACTTTTTTTTTCATGCTCACTGTTAAGACTACGCCCTATTTGTTAAGGTTACAACCCATTTTAAAGACCATTATTCCCATTTTACATTGTTGCCTGCAATATTATATATCAATTAGACATTAAGCCCATTACATTAACGGGTGCTAGAACATTCTCCACCTCCCACACACACACACAGATAATAGAGATGGTGTGGAGCTGCCCATGCTGCAATGTGACCAGAGATAGAAATTTGGATATAGGCAGGATAGGGTGGTTTTAAAATTGCCATACTGCTATGTGATATAACTATATCATGCTTATATCAATCTCTCCATCTCAGTGTGGAGCTGCTATCCTGCTATGTGACACAGAGTATGTATATAGGCAGGATAGAGATGTGTGTGGAGCTGCTATATAA